>VZTA01028609.1:0-18969 GCA_013398855.1 Mohoua ochrocephala
TCATTGCATTTGCAGAACAAGTATTAGTTCCTGAATAAAAAACGCTGTTTCCTCTAATCCACAAAGATTTTGTGTCCCCATAGTTTTTAATTCAATATTATGCAAATCAAGACAGAACCTAGAACTCTCAGGCTTCTGATGTGTAGTTTTATGGTTCTTCCTCTCTCATTCCTTTGCATTCAGATCTGCTCCATCCTGCTTCAGTGCCAGAAAGTGAGACCTGACAGCTCAGTAAAAATTTTTTTACATTGGAAGGTGATTCTTCCTACTTTAATCCTAAATTTTCATTTCAAAAGGTCATTCCAATATTTTGTCATACAGTCATTCCCCACATGACCCTTACAAGCATCCTTCCCACTCTTTCAGGTTACTGAAGAACATTTGGTGGGTGTTTTCCCCTCTCTATGATTCAGTCCAGTTATTTAGCTTCTGGGATTCTTGGTTGGTTTTGTCTGTCTTCAATGTTTTACAATACCAGCTCCCTCCCTGTGTGAGATAATTTACCCAATTAATTTACCCAACTAGATTAATGTGGTGATTATATCTCACAAATATTTTTTCCTATTCTTCAAGTAATGGTGTCTTAGAGCTAGATTAAGTAGTACCTGTCTGAATTAGCTGTTGCTTCACATTTTACTTTTATTATTTGGATAAAAAGGTAGACAAAACAAGGTTGCAATAAAATCATATGTTCATTGATACTCATTGAATATTTAAAACACAAGGGTGCAACTTATATGATTCATTTCAAGTGTATGTGGGTGGTGGGGTTCTTGTGCTTATTGTAACAATCTAAGAAATAATTACTGAGTCTCAAACTGGTCAGGACTGAATTATTACCAAGAAAATGCAGAGAATAAACTACACACAGTATACAATAGATCCCGTTTGTCACATTTCTTTCTCTTTCCAGAATTAATAAACACTTTAAAAATCAAATTAAGTGTGCTTTATGGAGCTAAATTAATACACAACAGCTAGCCAAACCACCTAATATGTTTACTTACAGAAATACAGTCATTTACAAGGTAAGAACTTACTGCAATGGGGTCTACTAATAGACTCCTAAAGGAAGAATAAGTTTTGCACAATGGTGTTGGAAACCTGGTGCTTCTTCAAACAGCTGAGGATTAACTAAGCAGCCTACTTCTGCAGAGCTATGATGCCACAAATATAACACAGCAGTTATATTCTTGTTTTCCAGATAAACTATGGCCTATAGAAATATTTTCAATTCATCCTCAAACTCTGTTGAATGACTTGTTTACTTTGGCTACACAGCAGGGAGAGGATTTGGCCCTCCAAGCCTAAGCAACTTCAGTTACAGTGACCCAACCAATTTTCATCCAGCTCAAAAAAAAAAAAAGCATAATTATACTATTTTTCCAGTTTGGACTAATCTGTTTAGATATGTGAAACCCAACCACAATCAAAACCCCCTTCCCTTCCCTTCCTATGCTTGTAATGAAGTCCGACAACACATATTGCAGTAGGAAGTAATCAGCACATTGCTTCAAGCAGTGATCTGCTTCGGCTTTTTCTGTTCTCAGTTACAGATCATATTTTCAAATTACTTTTACAGGAGAATTTTAATTGGTGGTCCTGTAGTCCTTTGAACAGGATATTATTGTTCAAATATGGAAAAGCTGTCTTCACCTTGTCAGGTAGCGTGAAAGGATTGCCCTTAACCTTGCAGCCTGCTAAGCAATGGAACAGGAGATAAATAAAATGGAGCTTGAAACAGATTATGTCTGCTCTTAATATGAAGGGTCAATTAGCTGTATCATCCACCTGCAGACAGTTCTGTTCTTTTACACAATCAGTAAATTACTTTTTCCAGGACATTGTATCAACGGTTGGGAACAGCCACCTCCAATTTTGGGCTTACTAAGAACTTTTGTAGTTCTTGCAAAGGATTAATGTGACTCACTTTGGATAGTGTAACAGAAAGAAATTTTTTTTGCACCAAATTCTATGGATGTTTCCTGCGTTTCATTTACCAAGCCTCTTTACTGTTTGTCTCCCTAGTAATAAAAAACAGGGTGCTGTTCTTCATCTTTATGAAATCTGAATGCCAAATGTATTTATTTGTTTGAGGAGGACTGTTTCAACAGCAATAAGACTTAGTGGCCTTGGAGAGATGGGCTTTATTCAGCATTCAGCAGAGGAACTTGAACTGCCTGCATCTGTCTCATTATATAGGCTATATGCAGTAAGCCACAGTGTCTAACAGCTGCTGGTGTTAGGATTAAGGGGAAAATATTTAATTTGATGCAGAGGCACGTATGTCATGATTTCTGCTGTAGCTTCTACCTGCTCCCAAGGGTGTATGCTAGATATATGGCATAACACTCAAATCATTTAATTGTGTCAACAAAATAGGGTGATGTTTGTTTAAAACAAAAATTAGTTTTGCAATAAAATTGATTAGTTGATGGTTACTTCGCTGTCACTGTGCCGATAGATAGAAAGACAAAACGATTTTGTTTACTCTTGGGGGAGGGTGAAGAATTCTGGTGAGACCAGAGAAAATACACAGAACATAAACTTGAATTAGTCTTTCTGTTTAGTGAATCAATAAAACAACAGGGAAGTCTGAAAAGTAACCCGGATCATCTATCAAAATGGGTTTGTGCTCCTATTCTCACTGCCTTGTAAACAAGTGCCTTCAGCATTCGAGTGCCCAGAAGCATCTAAAACAAAAGGACGGAAATAGTTTTCAGTTTGCAGATGTACTGCCGATGACAAAAACAGGGGAAGATGAGAATTGAGCAAGCTGCTTCCCAGAATCTCTAAACTAGATCATACTAAAATTCCCGGGTGACAACTCATGTAGCATGAAGATAACTCTTTGCTATCTGCAGTAACGAGGAGTGTATTTTATGCAGAATGCTAATAAAATGACATAGAGTAGAGCGTATATCTTAGATTTGAAAAAGGTGGCAAATAAAATCAGGTAAGAAAACATAATTATGTCAATAATGGAGGCTTGCTTTTCTCTGTCAGATATCAGATCAGGAATCACAGATACAGCACTGTGAGAAAACCTGAATCTGATCATAATTCTGAATGAATGGATTTGTAATATTTTCAAATCCATAAGTGATGAGTTGTAATTAGTTAGATAAAGTCGGTTATGAAAAAGTAATTAATCTACTGAAATAGCTCAAATTACTATTGCTTTTTACTTTTTTTGGTGTAAATGGTGTGCTAGTTCTTTTTCAAGCAATACAATAGCAGTAAAATAAACTGTAACAAGGGTGAAAAAAAAAGAGGAACAGCAAGAGCTATGCTGATAAGAAAGAAAATGCTGCTGAGGAGCATAAATTGCTTCTACTGCTTCCTTGAAGAGGCAAGTGTCTACGTGACCCTAGATTTCTCCTTGCTACAGATTAGGTAATGTGCACTTTGCACACAATCACTTCTTTGGTCTTGAGGATGAACTGTATTTTTCATGACAATACCCTGAAAAAAAATAATAGATGATGGTATTGCATGTGACAATGAAGAGTGAACACGTGTGACAATGCAGTGGCTAGGGAGCAGAGGTACTCTCAAGAAATGAATGACAGATTGACTGTATGTGGAGCAGTCACCAGCTGCTTCGTTCCTACTTTTGATCCAGCAAGGCTGACAAGACCAAAAATAATTGCCAAATTAAGATGTTTGGTAGTCTACATGTACTGAATTATGGCTCTAACTCCAATTCCTTGTGGACAGATTATCCTTGCCATATCTTTCACCCTCACTAGTGGGTTACCGCTGTTCTGCTGAACTGTTGGGGATTCTGTATGTAACTGATACGTTTTAAGGAAAACTGCAAAGATAATGTGCAAAGACACTTTGGTCCAGAGCATATGAGAATGAAGAGACATGCTTTCTTTTTCTGCTGATCTTGTTTACACCTTGTATGTAATTTTTTTCACTTCAGCTTCCACTCTTCCCTCCCTATCAAATCCCTTCCTTCCTATCAAATCAGTCACTTTCTGTTCTGTGCAAGCTGCCAAGAGATCTCCAAGTAGAAAATAACGCGTATGAGCTCAGCATTGTATTATTATATCCCATAGGTCATCAGCAGACACACAGAAAAACTTTTCTTCAGGTGCTACTTTTCTAGTCCTATGTTTAAGCTCCAATTTTTATTATAGTTTTTAATAAAATGCAGTTGCTACAGCAACTAGAATAAAAGTGGGGAGGGAATAAAGTAAATATAAATGTTAAATGGGAGAGGAAAAGACAGAAAGCCTCTTGCTACTGAAGCACAGATTATAAATTAGTGCTGCTATGCTGCAGAACAGAACAATTTTGTGGAAGATATTTTTTGCCAGAAATAAAAGCCTAGCCAAGCGATATTTTGAAGCATGCCATTACCCTCAGGGTGGAATCTGGCAAAAGAGTCAAGTTGTTTTGCATGTTACCTTTGAAACTGTGTGTTTTTAAATCTTAGCTTGTGCTTTATTGAGATGCAATTCCAAGCACACATAAAGGCAAACTGCTAAAACAGCTATAAATGGTTATTTTATTTACTGTTTGATCACCTCCCCTGTAACCACTGATTTCTTTCTAACTATTATAACTGTAGTTTCTTGCATTCAAAGTGGTTCCCCAAGGACAACAAAGGAAACCAGTAAATTCAAAGGCAGTAGTGTGAAATGAAATATAAGTTTGGCCTTTTATATGTATGTAGCAGCCAGCTATACAAAATATATGCTTTAAGCTGTCAATTAAATAAGCAGCACGAACTTTTTCTCGGTGACTAAATAACATCTTAATACTGTCCAATGTTTGGTGACAAAGCGCTAATGGGCCACAGTGGTGCAATAAGGATGACTAACAACTGATTGTGGGTTATTTGATTACCGTGTAAGCAATGTAGAATAAGCATCGCATGCGAATGAAACAACCACAATGGCAATTTGTAAAACTCATGCAAGAAATTAATTTTAGAATTATTTGTTAGCACTTCAGAAAAGGAAGTAGGATTGGGTCAATCTTCACATGTTACTTACTGCCTGCTTGTGCTTCTCTCTGCCCTACTCCATTTCTTTTGTTTCTACCATGCATCAAATTTCTTGTGTAGGTTATCAGGTGATAACAGATTCTCTTTGAACACTTATCTTACCACTGCATATTAATTCAAGCTTGTATCCTTGTGACGAGCATTATCCTAACATGAAATTATTAATGGTTTTCACCTAAAAGAGATTCATCTTGATAAGGATTTCAGAAAAAGATTTTTAGTTTCAATTAAATGGCCTGTTATTCAAAGACAGTTGAATTGGTGTTGTCTATAAACATCAAGTGTTAGTGGAATCTCTGAAGTCTTAAAAGTTAGCAAAAAAACTATTTTTAAATATCAGATCCCTGAGATGAGAAGATTCAAGATAAGCATATGTGAGAGTTGGGGATACACATAATTATAGAAAATTCAAAGTTATAGAAAATTAAGATACTGATGTTAATAAAAATGAACAAAAGCCTACCATATTTAATTGCCTGAAACATTAATGTAATGTGAAATCATAAGACATTATACTTGTCCTACCTTAATTATAGTTACATATTCTGATTTTCTGATTTTACCAGCATTGTACCAGGCTGAGGCAAAAAATTTCTGCAACACGTAACTCTACAACAAAGGAACACAATACAATGCAGATGAAAAGAGACATAGACAGCGCTCATGAGTAAGATGAAAAAATGTCTAAGTGATTTAACTGCACACCAGTGCAGTTAAATAAGTAGGATTTCTGAACTTAAGTCCATCAAGCAATACAGTGATTCTGTATGCAGCAACACTGATAATAGAGAGGTTATTTTTTGTAAGAAAGAAGAGGAACGGCTCTTAACGATTGCTGCATTGACTAATTTACTAGTAGAGCTTGTTTCTCTCAATATGTTGAAATAGTGATATAATTTTAAATACTCTTACTCTAAACTAAGAATTTTTCAGTGAATTATTCAGATTTTAGTCATATCATTTAATGATTAAGGAGCAGATTCAGCAAAGGCACAGCTACAGAGTAATTTTTTAAGGTTTCGATAATGTTGCCTTTTAAACATTTCATTACTTGACTCCGTGCTATGCCTTAGAAAGTGAAAACTGTGCTCCCTTGACAACATTATCCTCACTAAAGAATAACTTTTTCACATGTATCAGCCCATAAAATATTTTTTTTAGAACTGCTGGTATGTAATTTTGAAGGTATTCTTTTCATAAAATCAGATGTTAGAAAAACTTACCATTCTTTTTCATGTGCAAGCCCATTATGATACATCCAGCAGACACCTGACTAATTCAAGTTATTTATGAAAAAATGGGCATGGAAGAGTCCCCCTAAAACACATCTTGCTAGAAGAACTCCAGTTTAGCTTCCAAAAAAAACTGAATGAAAATTATAAAAATTAGAAATAATGGACATCCTATCGGAAAATTTCTTCATTTTTGAGATTTTCTAAATATTTGAGCTCTTTGGAGTCTTAACGCCTTCAGTGAATGACCACAGCAAATTACATTGGCCATTGCACCAACAGGATTTTTTTTTTATCCCTGTGTTCTGACAGATATGAGGGTTTTTAAAAAATATTTGTGATTTTAAAGTCTTCCATGAGCTTTAGAGAAATATAAAATAAAAGTAAAGCATTTCTGAAGGTTTTCTGTCCTTCTCCTCCTGTTGTGGACACATTTCAAAGTGTGGGGTTTTTTTAAATAAGTAGAAACTACAGTTTGACTGAGAAGTACTGAGTCCTGCTTTGGTTAGCATTCATGGAACTAATTTCTGAATGTAATAGCTTTTCCTGTTCAGGAGATCTCGACCTGGGTAATCAAAAGCTGATTGTATGCCACAGCACTGAAAAATGACTGGTGAAGCACTGCAGCACAGCCCTTGTCCATTCTTCAGAGTGAGCCGCAGAGTAACTCAGACTTTCACAGTCTAGTGCCATCATCTTTTGACTAAAATAGGCTTTTTCGTCCTACCGTGATGTACTCAGTATCTCCTTTTTTTCATCCAGTCTGCAAGCTGAACTCAACATTAGATATTGTTAAAAATAAGTAGCTCTAAAGCCTGGGGAGAAGGGAAAGGAATAGGGCTAACATTTCTCTGCACCAGTGAGTATACTAAAGATTTCCTTTTGCCTTTCTAGCTTAAAAAGTTACATTTTACTGGCTGAACCAAAGCCTCACCTAATGTTTGAAAAGAAGAGAGTGTTAAGTAATTTGCAGCACCAAAAATATATTCCTAATGAACCTTGAAATGAGCCTTCTTACTGAAACTGTTTCTATACCTGAAATAGTTAACACATCACTATTGTATATGAAACATAAACAAAATAAATCCCTGACTAATATATCCTGCAAGAAAACTAGATTAAATGGATTTTCAAAATGAGATTGTAAAGCTGATCTTAATTGTAATATCTTACTGAAGTTATTATTGTGTCGTGGGCTTTTAAGATACCATGCTGCATATTGTATGTATGTCATTCTTTAGCATGGGGAAAGCCATGAGGGTATTAGAGTTAGTTCAATTTGCTAATTTATCCACCTTCTAAAATATGCAGTTATGAGTTCATATAATTAATAAATACATTTAATTTCAAATAACCAAAAGTTTTAAGCACAGTGAACTGGTTCTGGAACATATTTCTAGTAGCATTAATGCAGCAAAACACTAGCTAAGATGGTACTAGATAAGTTAAAGGAAGGGATTAGATGATGTGTTTCCCTATGATAGCAGGGGCCTGGACTTGATAACCCAAGATCACTTCTAGTCCTGTCTCCTGTAGAAAAAGAAAGATACTGATCCTGTGCATTAGTGAAGCAACCTTACCTCAGGAAAAGACTAAGAGCTGGATTCTACCCCAAAGTCATAGCAGGTATGGTACAGAAAGCCTGATAGAAAAGAGGTGCGTAAGCCATAGCACAGAGGAAGATCTCTTATCTTTTTACAGTACAGCATTCTCCATGTCCCCAAATGTTTTGCTGATCCCTTCCTTCCCTACCTAAAATGAAGGAAGAAACATCTAACCAATTGAAGCAGATTTATTCTTAGTAAAATCTTAATTCGGAATTAAACACTAACCCCACTCATGCCTATCCACAACTGACTCAAAAAATTTAAGCATTACATTGATCTATTTCATGTTTGTTTTCCACTGATCTGCTTAAACACTGCAAAGGAAAAACAGCTATTTACACAGCTGAGTGGGAAAAGAGAGAAGTCACATATAACAGCGTCTCAGCTGTCCTGTGCAAACCACTTCTGGTTCCTAGTGGACTGCTGTGTAGTGGAATTGATGATTGGATTTGGTACTGCTTCCATGATAAAGACTAGATACTGAAAACACAGTGCTTCACTGTGGGTGGCATATTTTGATAACAGCACCAGCTGCCTTTTTCCTCAACCTCTGAAGAAAAGTTGGACATTTTCTTCAAAAATCACCTCTTTAATTTTAATAGGCCATTAGAATCTCTGTAGCTTTTTTAATGATCATAGGCAGAGATGAAGTTACCAAAAGTGATAGTTGATATGAAAGGTTTTTAAAATCAATTTGAGCATTCTTTGTTCATACCTCAAATTCTTTTCCAGCTCCTCTAATTTCCTTTCTTCTTTTCATTCAAACAAACATTCCATTTCATAAAAGTCAGCCTTTTTCATGTGATAGCTTCCTTAACTTTCTCAGTGTGCTGTGTTTGTTAGGGGTAGGGCATTTGGACCATTTTCTTTTCTCCTTGAACTGTAGGACAAATTTACTTGGGCTTTGATTTAAAAAAAAACTTTAGAGTCTTCAATCTGTTGATTAATTTCATTCTTTTTGGGCTGTTATTATTGTGTTCTTCCTGCCCTTTATATGTATTTACCTCTCATGAGTTTGAACATTCACATCCTAGATTTACTTGCAGTAACTGCTACTGCAGTAGCATTTTTTATATCCTTCCTGTTCCTGTCCCCAGAGGTAGGACACAAGCAGTTGTATCACTTTGAGCCAAGTGTACTTTTGTATTTCTTAGCTTTCTCCCAGTTTCTCCCATCTTAGTCTAAATGTTAGTCTTCAACACTTTTCATTTTCATTACCTGACTCCGTTACGATTAAGTCTCAGGCTATGCTGCCCGTGCAATTTCCTTCTTCAGAGAAATTCCCCAGTTCCTAACATACCGATATCCCTCCTGTGTACACCATTGCTTCATTCACACATTTGGGTTTCGAATCTCTACCTACTCCTCAGGTCTTGAGAAAAGATCTGACAGGATTCTAAGAATGCTATTTTCGAGGTGTTAGTCTTAGTTCTCCTGCCTAAGAGTCAAAATTTATCTTCCAAAAGCTAAGGCTCACAAAAGCACTTCATTTTTCCATGCTTAATCATTCCTTTATCTCCAATTTATTTTGCTAGTAAAGACAGCAGTTGTCTGCATCAACAATTTACAGGTTAAAGCAACAAATTCTGTGATGTTGAACGTTTTGTGTAGGAATTGTGAATCAAAGAAAAGGTAACCAATAATGAAGCATACGGTGAGTTCCAGATAACTCAGACGTTCAGTTCATGTTAAAATAGGCCATTCATTGTTATTTTCTTTGGACTAAGAGCCATTGAGGTAGAGATATGCCTTGTTATTTGACATCATATGGGCCTTATTACCTAGAATGCTAAACTGACTGATCATAAAGGTCACTTCTGACTGAAAGAGCTACAGTTGTAGGAATTCAGGTGATGACAACATGTAGCCATTGGTATTCCAGATCACACAGAACCAATAAATCTGAAGTTAGGAGGTCTGATACTGCATTAAAAGCATAAGTAATCCAACAGAGAATAAAATTTGGATTTAAATGAGTGAAAATTAATTGAAAGCATATATATAAATCTGCCATCTTTTTAACTCAGTCTTCCCTCCTCCCACTTTCTCTCTTTGCACAACACATCCCAGACTGAAAGTGGAGAAACCATGTAAAGGAGTTGCATTTGTTTGGAGGAAAGAATTAACTTCTTAGGAAAGACTTAAACTTCATAGGTACTCAGGAAAAATTTTGGTGCTACAAAATCTGAAAAACAGGTGCATAGAAATGACTTGAGGAAGGTGAAATTGTCTGTCTGTATACTCAGTGGAAATTAGGTCAATTGTGTGGACAGCCAAAGGAGAAGCAGGAAAATCAGATCAAACTGCACAGGTGTACGTTGCAGAAATGTTCAATATATTTTTAATTGTTTAATCAGTGTTGACAACATTGACATTTACCATCTGATTAAGGTCAATGGTCTTCAAACACCTGTAGATAGTAGGAAAACAGATTTTATATAAACTCAACAGTTTTAGAACATCAGTGAACACATATTAACCTCAGGAGTTTTAGAACATGCTATTTCTATATTATTTCTTGTTCACTCATCATGTATTGCTACTGTTTTCTTCTAGGTTTGAAAAGAAAGCAATGGAAAAAAGTAATAATATGTCTTCCTGGCTTTAAATAAAGTCAATTTATACTATAAAAACACTAAACCAGTCAGTATTGGGTATTAGTATATTAGTATTGGAGATACTAAGTCCACCCACACAGAATTCTAGGTAGTCAATATCTTTCATTTCCTTGGGTGTAACAGATGTGATTTTATACTCAAGACACATAAGCCACATATTGATAAAACTGCTTTCTGAAGCCAAACTCGGGATTTAAATGGCTTGTGCTATCATAAGCTACAAAGAAAAACATGGGTTTAAAAACCCATTTTAACTCAAAAGTGTGCTTTGACTTACCCTGTCATCTTTGTTGCCTTTCTCCATAGATGTAGATTCCCTGATAGCTTCTTACTACATTCTTGGTCTTTCTCATGCGTTAGCAAAGTAGTTTGTTTTCTGTCAAGCTCCAGGCTACCATGGGTTCCTTCAGCTATTATTTAAATACAGAGGAATGAATCCCTAACATAATCACATCTGACACCAACCACGTTGGTGTTTAGTTGTATGTCTGGGCTCTGTAGCTTCAGTAGCTAATTTATATAATGAGGTAGAGAATTCCCCTCACCCTATAAATATAAGACATGAGCAAGTTCTCATGAGCACAAAGTAAGAAGCAGCTACATAGAGCTGGTAAGCTGTGGCTTCCTGAAACAAAATTGCTTCAATTTTGTGTGTTAATTGTTCAATATTTATAAGTGTTTGCTGTGACAGATGGGAAAATGTGTCTGTGTCAACCTGGTTTTGACACATTTTTCTTTGTGAATGGGTTTCTGTAATTGCCTTCAGAGATTATGTATTCTATTTGATACTGGAGACTGTTTATGTGTATAGTTAGGTCACAGAACAGAGTTCATTTAGGGTATGGCATCAGTGTCCTTATTTTCAACAAAATACAAATTTATCACCCTGTAATCACCTTTCAAGAGTCATTAAGAAATTCTTCCTAAAAGAGGGGTGTAGCGTTTTTTTTCCAGAAATTCTCTTTTGTATAACTCTCAACTCTTTTGATGAGACAAGATAATGATCTCACTGATTTTTTCCTGTCCACCGATACAACTTCTTCATCTGTCTTTTATTAAGACCTCTATAAAATTAGAGATTAAATCCTGGTTTGCTTTAGTTACAAGTATTCCTTTATTTTTTAAATGATATCATGGTGGTTTGACCTGGCTGGATGCCAGGTACCAATGAAAGCTGCTCTATCACTCCCTTCCTCAACTGGACAGAGGGATAGAAAACAAAATGATGAAAGGTCCAAGGTTGGAGACAAGGACATGAAGAGATCACTCACCGATTGCCATCACAGGAAAACTAGACTCCACTTGGGGAAATTAATTTAATTTGTTGCAAACCATATCAGAGTAGGATAATGAGAAGTAGAACCAAACGTTAAACATGCCTTCCCCTGCTAGTCCTTACTGGGCGAAACTTTATTCTTGACTCTCTAACTCCTTCCCCAAGCAGTGAAGCAGGGACAAGGAATAGGGGTTACAGTCAGTTCATCACGTTGTTTCTGTCTCTGCTTCCTCCTCAGGGAGAGGACTCTTTCCACTTGTCTAGGATCCTTCCAACAGGAGACAGTCCTCCATGAATTTCTCCAGTATGAATCCATGGGCTACAGCTCTTCATTAACTTCTCCAGAGTGGGTCTCTTCCACAGGCTGCAGTCCTTCAAAAAAAGCCTGCTCGGGTGTGGCTTCCTCATGGTATCACAAGTCCTGCCAGCAAACCTGCTCCAGCATAGGCTCCTCTTTACACAGGTCCACAGGTCCTCTCAGGACCCTGTTCCAGTGCAGACTCCCATGGAGTCACAGCCTCCTGTGGGCACATCCACCTGCTCTGACATGGGGTTCTCCACAGGCTGCAGGTGGATCTCTGCTTCCTCACAGGCCTCCATGGGCTGCAGCTGATGGACTCAGCCTTGACCGGAGGTGGATCCATCTTGGAGCTAGCTGGTATTGGCTCTGTCAGACACAGGGAAAGCTTCTGGTAGTTTCTCAGAGAAACCACACCTGTTCACCCACCACCAGCTCTGGTTACCCAAACCTTGCCACACAAACCCAAATAAGAGTATCTTTCTATTTTGCAAATTATATGTGGTCAAAATATGTCCCTATGGGCACTGAGGTTGTGTTGAGATAGTAAAATTTCCACTTCCTTCCCTGTTAAGCTGTCTTGTGCAACCATATGTGTCTGAGAAACAGCCACAAACAGACTGAGAGCACATAAGAACCTCATGAAGTTCACAAGTCCAAGTGCAAGGTCCTGCACCAGGGTTGGGGCAATCCAGGCATGTGTAGAATCTGGGACAAGAACCCATTGAGAGCAGCCCTGTGGAGAAGGAGTTGGAGGTTCTCATGGATGAAAAACCGGACAGGAGCCAACAGTGTGCACTCACAGCCCAACTGGCCAACTGCATCCTGGGCTGTACCAGAAGAAGCAGGGCCAGTAGGCTGAGGAAGGTGATTCTCCTCCTCTACCCTGTCCTTGTGAGACACCACCAAGGGTGCTGTGTCCAGGTCTGGAGTCCTCAGTACGAGAAATATGGACCTGCTGAACCAAGTCCAAAGGGCCATTAAGATGATCTGATGGCTGTAACACCTCTTCTGTGAAGACAGGCTGAGAGAGCTGGGGTATTTCAGCATGGAGAAGAGAAGGCTCTGGGGAGACCTCATTGCAGCCTTCCAGTACTCAAAGCTTATAAAAAAGAGGAGTGACTTCAACAGCATGTAATGACATGACAAGGGGAAAGGGCTTTAAACTGAAGGAGGATAGGTTTAAATTAGATATTAGGAAGAAATTCTTTGCTGTGAGGGTGGTGAAGCACTGGAACAGGTTACACAGAAAACCTGGATCTCCTATCCCTGGAAGTGTTCAAGGCTAGGTTGGATGGAGCCCTGAGCAACATGATCTAGTGGGATGTATCATGACTATGACGGAGTGTTGGATCTTTAAGGTCACTTCCAACACCCTCTCAAATATTTTGATTGCTGATCTGTAAAAGTTTTCTTGTGGCAATGCAACACTAAATTTTTGTTCTTCACTACTTGTAAAATCCTCTTACTTTTGACAGGTCCGCTCAGCCCTTAAATACTTACAGAAATCATTATCGTCGTCTGACACGCACCAACACAGTTTTCCAGATTTTATTTTAAGTACATAATTCCATATCTGTCAGCATAAACCTTGTGGATATTTTTTATTTTCTGTGAACATCTCTGGATGACATAAACAAAAATATTGATTACACTGACCCTTATGTCTTTTATGGTAAGGTCCAGATTATTTTTAATGTTTCTTAAAATGTCAGAAAAAAATTTTTATCCTTATATTTGAAGGTTTTTTGGGTTTCTAGACCCAAAATATTTTCATAATCTTTAAAATTTCGTTATCTGAAGTCTGCTTTTTTTTGTGTTCCACTTGCCTAATTTACCTTAATTCCTTCAATAAATCTTGTGCTCTTGCTTGAACACCAAACTCCCACTTCAGGGTGCCCATTTGGGGCACTCTCAACTGCAGCTTTCAGTGATGTGCTGGCAATAAACCTTTTTCATCAGAGACAGGTAACTGAGATAGCTGCTCAGAGCTATGCATCAGCAGCCTGCCATCTATTCAGTTTTACACAGTATTATCTTTCTCCTTTTTTTTAAATCTTTAATCATGTAATTTCTTCCTCACTATAATTCCTGGTATTTCTGTTGCTCTCAATTTTTTTCTCCATCTTCTCCACTCCCCATTTTTTCCCTATTATACAGTTTAATATAAACAAAAGAAACACTTCCAAAGATAAAAGTATTGAATAAACACCTGAAACAAATATTTCACAGAGATCTACATATAGTTCTAGCTTCTTGTATCAAAGTATACATAATTGTTTTCTTTTGCCTTAGTAAATAAGTTATTGGGAGATACTTCACACAGAGGAATCAGTATCCAGTGTGGGTCTCAATTTACCTAATTTTCTCTTTCTAAGAGCTGACCATACCATTTAATTTATCTATTGAGACTTGTCTGTAGCAAATGGAGAGAGCCCAGTACCTCCAGGGGATAATTCATCTCAATAAATGTAGATGTCTAGGGCAGATAGAACAATTCTTTCACTTGTAGTGCTACCTGTGGATTCAATCACTAATCAGCTTTAAATTTTTCCCGTGAGTTGTGTTATTTTGATCTGAAAGAACAATGTCCAAATAATGTGGACCAATGTCATAGTATCACTTTCTTATTTGTTACTTCTTTGCTGGCTCTGGATCTTGGTATTATACAAAGTTTATCCTAAGGGCATGTTCTTTATCATGAGAATTCAGAGTTTCAGATTTTCAATTAAAAGAGCTAGTCTATTGTTTATAGGGTATGAGTCTCCTGAGCTTTGAATATTTTTTTGACAGATTAGACACTTGATGAAATGTTCTTTTCAGAAATGCATAGGTGAACTGTTTTTTCTAGGACCAGAGCAGAAATTCCATGAAAACAACTTATATTCATATAGACGTTTTCTTTTCAATGTCCTAAAAATGTTGCTAAAAAGACAATGTGAAAAATGAATGCTTTATACTGTAAGAAGTGAGAGCCTTTTGGGGTATCAACCTCATTAAATTCTCATTATTTACAGATGAAATGGTTTGAATTATCCTTCTAAATTTTTTCCTGATTTTCTGTTTCTTCCATTATTCTTACCAGCAACATTTTTGTCAGTTTAAGTGCTTAAATTTATATTGAGTGTTTAATTATTTTGACAGCTGATAACAATATGTTAAATAGGAAGTAGGTTGAATTATTTGAATAATTACCTGAATTGCATCAGGAAAAGAATTAAACAAAACCCTTTAAAAGAAACTACGTCAGTAGAATTCCAAAGAGATAAATACATTGGTTTTCAATCCAGTCACAACAGAATTAAAGTCTGATCCAAAGCCACTGAAATCAATAGGAGCATTTCCACTGAGCTGGCCTTGGATCAAGCTCCTGATGCAGAAAGCAAAAAATCGAAGCTTCTTTATCTGTATTCATTGCACATGCAAAAATAAAGGAGCTTCATCCTGTAGTCAAGTGAAGACAAAGAATCTTGATCTTGAATAAACTAATGTAACTTCTGTTCACACAGAACCTTGTTCAATCCGATAATGACCTGTTGGATAGAAAAAAATTTAAAATAGAGTTTTCAAATGTTTTAATCCTAACAGTTCAGAAAAAAAAATTTCTTAACATCCTTTTAAACCATTTTCCACTAGCAACGGAATGACTAGTCGCTCAATTTACTCTCCTTTACTCCTTTTCAGTACATATATTGTGTACTGCTAAACAGCAAGGAAGCCACCAAGTTACCACAATAAAATAAGATTATATTACACACATGGAAAATACAACACATTTGAGATATAGAAAATAAATATAATATTTTTTTAATTATGTAAAAAATGTAATCCATTATTGCAATATGGAAACAAAGAAACTGCAGGAGCCTGAGGGCCAGGGACAGTTCAGGACAGCATGATGTCATTGGTGAAGTGTTTGGATACTCAAGATGACATTTGTGCATCTTAGAGAAATAGGATCCTCATTCACACTGTGTTAAACTATATTAATATTTCTACAGATTCCTAGGATTAATCTTTGAGTCTCTTGACAGTTTTAACAACAAATGTTGTCTCTCTTCCTTAGTGTTACGTACCTCATGACGCATAAAGCCCAAATTCTTCACTAAGACCGAATTCTTTAAATACTTAATTTTTGGTGACTAGCATGACACTTCTGATAGCTTTCATTCCAAAATTTCCCCTGGATTTTTTAAAATTAATTGTTGCTCTACTGATAAACCATTTAAACCTTGCTCTATTATGTACTCTGACACAAAAATCACAAGAAGAGGATACTGGATAGGAAAGAATTAATTGTTTGAATTTTTTATCTCTTTTTCCATTCCAGAACCCATTTTATATTCCAAGCTCACAAAAACTATAACCTACAGTATAAATGGCATTTCCTCACATGATTCAGAGAGATCCTATATAGTGTTCACAAATTGGACTGCAGGCTGGTGGGAGTAAATTCCCTGCTTTTCCTCTTTGGTCTGCGAGAGGGGAGAAATGCCTTTTGTAGGATTTTAAGACCTGCCTAGGCCAGTGAGCCTAGGCCTATTCTGCATGAAAAATTCTCCAAAGAAATTTCCTCTTGATGAATATGGATTCATTCATAGCAAATCCCACTCTTTCTTCTTCCTTTCTCAGTTTAGCAAAAATCATGAGGGTTTACTGTGGATTGCAGGGAGAATTTCCAAGGTAGTAAGTGTACAGAATTGTATCACAAAAGTTCTATTGGTCTAGAGACTGATGGTTCATTTTACAGTTGATGGGCCAATTGTTAAGTCTATATATGTGAGACCATAAATTTTTGCCTTCTAGACACTTGAATGATGAACACTCGTTGAAATGCATGTGAAAAAATGTACGTATGTAGGTGGGAAATTAACCAGATTTTAAAAATATTGTTATGATTTTTGGTGATTCATATCCTTCTTTATAATAAGAAATAAATAAGTAGCAGATAGCATAATGTGATTAGCAGAGAAAAAAAACTTTTAACCCTTTTTTGTTTCACCATAGGCTTATGATGACTAGATATTTGTACTGTTTTTCATTTCTCTATAAACTTTTTAAAATCTAAAATGCACTGTATCTATAATACTGAAAATATAGTTATAAAATGCCATGTTAGCCTTCTTTTTTGAGACAGCAATTTTTAATTTACAAATCTACCAAATAATGGGGTCACAAATCTTTATTTTTTTATTTTATTATTGTTTTCCAAGTAAGCCCAAGTTTTGATATTTACTCCAAGGGTCACACTGATACCCAGAGACAACCCAAAGCCCTTTCTAAATTTTCTGTGTTGCAGGAATCTTTAGAGTCAATTGCAGCTTTATATTCTGTCTGCCCACTTCCATTTATAATTACTCTTTGTGCATTTAATGCATATTTGTTTCAGTGGTTGTCTACTGTCAAATAAAACATACAGTTAAGTTGCTTTATGGGCTCTAATTCCTCAAATAAAAATAAAAATATAGATGTAGTGTCCCATGCCAACTAAAAAGCAGTAAAGAGCTTTTTAAGTTCTAAAATCTAAAATTACATACATGACTTATAGAAAACATTTTGAATATGCACCACTTGTCATGTATTCATATGACATTTTCTATTAAAGATGACACTTTCATTATTTTTTATTTTAACTGAGTAGTGATCTTCAGTTCAAGTACTCTGTCTCTGATTATAATGGATGGTCTTACTTTAAATGAAAATTTGCTCCTGTCATACAGCAATCTACTATTATTACATTCTATTGAAACAATGTATTAACATCAAGAATATTAAATGAAAACACAGTGAGTATGAGAAACCTCTTTTTTTATGCTATTTTAAGAGGTTTCTTTACAGGTATTTGGAAGTATCAATAGCTATGCTGGAATATAGTTGGCTGCTCAAAGCTTCCAAAGTAAAAAGATAAGAAACTATTTTATATCTATGTAAAGGTTTCACTAAGGCTTCTTTCAGTCTTATTTTGTTTTGGCTGTTGACTTCTTAGAAAGGAAAATTAGATGTTCCAAATTATTAACAAACCAAGCACTCCCCAGACACTAAATCTACCTAAAACTCAGCAAAGATTTACAATACAATAATTTTATAATCGATTTTCTAGTTATTATATCGGACAAACCATACAAATTCATTGGTACAAATTCATTGTACTAATTTGTTGGTTTCATACCATGGTTCTCCTACTGGAAAAAAATTCTGCGTAAGTCCAGCCTTCTGCTCAATCTCTTCCTCAGATATATTGTTCGGCTGCCACCAGGTCCCTCTCAGGCCACCTCTTTTCCTGCTAAGCAACTCCAGTTCCCTCTGCTGCTCCTCACAGGCCATGTGCTCCATACCCAAATTATCTTGGTGGTTCTCTGGAGCTTACCAGTATTGTTCCTGTAAATTGTACTCAAGTTTTCCTGTAAACTGAGACCCAAACTGCACCCAGTACCCAAGCGTGGGCTAACAAGTGCCATGTACAGGGGGATAATAGCTTTCCCCAAAATATTGGCTCTACTGCAGTGAATACAGCCCCAGACACTGATAAGCTTCTCTGTTGCCAGGAAACTGTGTTGGTTCATGTTCTGGTCACTTCCTTTCTGAGGCCCCCAAGGTCTTTGCCACAGAGTTGTGCCCCAGCCAGTCAGTCTCCTGCCTGCCTTGTCTCAAGAGGGTCTTCCTTCCCAGGTGCAGGGCTCTGCATTTGCCTTTCCTAAATTTCATGAAGTTCCTATCAGTCCATTCCTCCAGCCTTGTGAGGTGCCTCTGAACAGAAGCCCTGCCCCGGTCCACTTCCTACCCCCACCCCTGCCATGTTTGGTGTCACTTGCAAAAGTAATGAGTGCAATTCAAGTGTTGATGGATTCTAATTTAATCCAAAAAAGATGTTTCATTCCTCTTTTAGATAGGAATGTCTATTGTAGATACACAAAATTG
>VZTA01028609.1:31294-117386 GCA_013398855.1 Mohoua ochrocephala
GACAGAGTAATCCTCTGTCCTTGCCCTGGTAGATACCCAGGGGGCAATTTCTTGTTCATATATGCTAGAGAATAAATCAGCCCTCAGAAGTAGGACTTTTATGTGTTAGGAGACATTCCCATTGGAAATTCATGTACATTTTAATATAAATGAGCATTTATAATTTAGAAAGCTTAAACCCCCCACAACTGTTCCCTAACCACCATTTATGTATAATGCCTTTGTTATTCTGTCAAGCCAATCTTTAGGATTTTTTTCCTATTATTGCGGAGACCACTCTTGCAAGGATTATAACATATGACAAATATGGAAAGATAAGAGATTTTGGTATTTACTCTAAAGCTTATGTCAGCTTTCCTGCTCTTTGAAGCATAAGCCTCTTTTTGAATTGTATCCAAATAGCCAGACATCTTGTGTGAAAAATGTCTTACTATGCAAAGGTCTGTGAGATGACCATGGAATTCAAAGGGTATCCTGTCCATTGGGAACCTTCAGAAAGGAGTCTCACTTCAGCTTAGCATAGTTGTTTGAAATTAGTCTGTAAGCGTTTTCTGAATGTTACTGTCATTTTGTCCAGAAACAATGCTGCAGTCATGTTACACATTTTTAGCCTGACTAGCAAACTGAAGCTACCAAAAGGTAGTCTGCCACGCTGAGACAGTGGGCTGCATCCCGGGCTTTCTGTCATAGGCATCAGATCGTTATCTTGTTACCTTGACAATGCAAGTAACTTTAAGAAGCAGAAAAGTTAAGCAAATACTTTCACAATGCCAAGGACTACAGTTTACTGGAGTTTATTGAATCCTCCAACACTGTAAGATATGGATGTTATATGTGACCAGTGCTAAAGACACCTTTTGAATACTGGATGTAATCTTTACTGTGGATGTATCTGAATGTTGATTAATTACATTTGATAACAAAATTTCTGATGTGTTAGAAAGAGGAGAAATTAATCATAAAAAATTGGTTCACTGATTTGTTTTGGTTCTTTTTCCATTCAGGAATTATATGTGATCTGGCTACAATTTTCTAGAATTCACCATTATCTGTGGAATAAGGTTTGTGAATTATTCTTGATCTGTAACTCATTCACTAGCAATTACCTGGAAGAAATATACATTTTAATTCCTTGATTAAAGATGTGACTGCTCCCTATAAGGGTGAAAACAATGGCTAAATTTCAAGTAATGCTGAGAGCATCAGACCCCAGACAAGTCATACAGCAAGACATAGAGCACGAGACATACATTTGACTCTGAAGTGTCTATGCATGCATGCAGGTGCAGTTGGGAAGTCTGCAAGCTTTTTAAAATACATACATGAAACTTCCTGTTTCAATATATTCGTGCCAGTAAAATGATTTCTAGAAAGAAAAAAGGGGGGAAAAAACCAGAAAGAGATAAAGCGATGCAAAGACAGGCAAAGAAATTGTTCTGAAGAATAAAATTATTTTTGATTTTTCTAACACAGATTATGAGCAAATTATTCATATGACCTTTTCTTTATGTCTGTTAAAATTCTTTTGCTAATTACAAATTCATTGTCAAGACCTTCATGACAATGTTGTTCAACATGGAAAGCTAAATATATTTATGTTTCAGCTGATGATTTTGAATGCCAGCAGTTGGTAGGAGCAGAGCCATGGGGATTCGATTGCTGCTCTGACTTTTTAGAAGTGATTGGTGCCAATATTTACTGGGTAACTAACTTTGCTAATACTGGGGCAATAGTTGGAAGGTTTTGTTTGAATTGTTATTTGGTGGTAGGATAAATGTAGAAAGTTAAATCAGAATTATATCCATAATGAATTAAATTTGTCTCAGCTAGACATGGCTTGGCATTCAGGTGCTTCTCAAAACCAAAAAAGGTCATCCTCTGAGCAAAGAGGATGAAAAGGATCAGAGGGAAGAACAGTAGCACAACAATAATGAATCTCTGGTGATCTCAGAAATAATAATGTTTCTGTAAACAACACCTCTCACACAAAGAAGGGGCCTGAAAATATGTTATTTTGCTGCCTGGTTTTTCCAGACACTTGTTATGCATCCAACCAGTTGTACCAAGGCTGTTAATACAAACATGAACTCAGAGGATGGAAAACGACAACTGCGTCTGTTGCATGCTAAAAGCTTTCCAGAGGCTGAGCCATCATCAGCTTTTTCATTATTCTACAGAACTGCTCGCTGCTCCCAGCGACAGCCAGCACCCTCTTTGGCTTTCACCATTCTGATTCATGACATGTCAAAATATAAGCAAGCTTATATTTTGTAGGTTTTGTAGCTCCTCTTGAGATCTGCACAGTTTGATAAAACAGCAATTGCCTTTAGAGGGGAAAGCTTTAAAAGATTGAGACCCATTTCTCCAACACAAAAAGCAGATACAGAATACGTGACATCTCCTGAAAAATCACATAAGTAAGAAAATTTCATCAAATATATTTGAGTTATTTGTTGATATATTCCCAAAATGTGTAAAGAAACAAGAAGTTTCTCAAATGTCCTCACTGTAATTCTTAAAACTTCTAAGGAAAATATGTCTTTATTTCTTTTATTTCTCTGTGAATACTGCTAAACTTTATATAATGTTTAGAGCTCAGTAAGTACATTTTTGTCCATTTGAAATCAATTTCAGTTTCGTAGCCCCAAATATTTTATATCGGTAAGGCAAGGCTGAAGTATATTCTTCTGCTTATTTGAAGCAATATGCACTACATATATAACCTCAGACCAGTATTTTAAAGTCCTATCTAAATGATTGACAGTGATATATTTTTGTCACTTTATAATTGCATTCTGAAAAAAATATTGGCTTTTCCAATGCAGGTTTTTTCTATTTTGCCTGAGAACTTCAGATAAGTCTCTATTTATGTGCATGTGCCTGTCTGCTGCCTGTCTGTGAGGGGAAATTACAAATTTTTGAATATTCTGAAACTGCTTAGGATGCCATATGTTTCTTTGTCTGTATATTATTTTAGTTTCAGTAAAAGAAGCAATTACAAGTATATTTGTAGATCTAAGTATCTAAAAATCTAGGGATAGTTTTAATTTTACAATTCAAGGAAGAATTTTAATTAATATCAATATTGTTCTTCAATTTTGTAAGGACAGTTCATAAAAACACTGCTAATGTTTCAAGTAATAATTTTAGTTAACAGCAAATTGCCCAGAGGGATTTTACAGGTGGGCATTGAAAGATTGTTTTATCAAAAGTATGCTCTTAATTTTGAGGAAGGATAAAAGTCCTTTAAAATTATATTTCAAATCAAAATGTACATGCAAATGCATAGCCTTATTTTTTATTTTTTTTGAATGCTCTTCTTTTCAAGTGTTTTGAAGAAGGGAAGAGTAATCATGCACCCATGTTTCTATTTTGTCACCAGAATTCAAAGTCTTTTTCTTATAATTATTTTAATTAAATATAATGAGTTACAAAATGTTCACATCGATGTGCAGCACGCTCTGTGAGACCCTTTCTACGCACCATATAGTTATTTTCACTGGTCTCTCACATGAATGCCTTTTTCCAAGGTTGAGTTTTTTGACTTTTTTTGGGGAATCATTTTACAGATGTGAGACTAATTGACTGAGCAGTCTTTAAGGACTTCCGTTAATTTTAGTTGTATAAATGTATGCATATTTATTAAAACACTAATTGGAAAATATGAATTATTTGTATTATTTAGCCAACATTAGGCTGACAGCTAAATCACAAACCCTTCACTGAGTGCACAAACAATTCTCCCTCATCTTTTCTCTCTATGCCTTTGCTATTCTCAAGGTCACGACACTCTCCACTTGTATCTCTTGCTGTGTTTATTCTGGTTCAGATGGCCTCTCCACTGCACTTGTTCTGATTCTCTGAGCAGTAAGATAGCTGCCACTGTAATCAGTGTATTTTTTTTTCCTCTGGTTATTGCCTGCAGCCTTATTTATCACTGGTTTTGCTCTTCCCTATCTCTCCCACATCCCCATCCCTTGTCCCCAACTCCTTCCTGAGCACACTTGTACTCATTCCTGACAGGATATTCCCTTATAAAAGGCAAGTTTCCATAATTTTAATTTCAGGGCTAAAACTGAGGCAATGAGAAAGCCGCCACAGTAGCAAAGAGCAAAAATTGCTATTCTTTCAGCGTCCATGAAAAGCCTGAATTGAGCAGCCCACTGCTTTCCCCTGTAGGCACTAGATGGCAGCGTGGATCACCGCTGCATTGCATCAGCGGCAGAAAATGCTTGGAATGAAACAGCAGCAAGGCTCTCAACGAGGATTTTAATTGAGGAGGGGAAAGCTTCATTATGGATGCGCTTCATTTTCATTAAAATTAGTTTCAAAACTCTCATTATCTTTACAGAGAAAGACTAAGCCACAATGCTGAATATCAAGCCCATTCCCCCACTATCTAAGGCAGTCACATCTATAATCTATTCTACCTTAAAATGACAGGCACTCTTTTTCTTCTGTGACTTTTCATGAAAGGTTATTCCATCCTGTCCCCCGTATTTAATGAATTTGTATCTGAAAAATACACTTAAATGCAATTTCATTCCTAGCTGAATGAAAATTCATGTCACAGTTGCCCCAAAAACAGGGAACAGTAAGATACAAAGATGAACATAGGTAATAGATAAAAGTGAAATGATCTAAGGGTGATTTATATGCCTGGTCAGTTTCTTTTATTTGCCATTTCAGTGCTCCTCTTATTCTGTACAGACTATGAACAGTGGTTGAAGATGATCTCTTGCACCAAAACTCTTGCTTACTTTTCTTTTACTGCAAGACAGCCATTCCTCCTTGTTCTTATGCTGAGAAATAAAAATCAGTTCCCACAAGGGAAGAACGTAGGAGAATGGAGCAGGTGATTCTGTTGAATTACCTAGAATCGAATAGTAAATTGACATGTATAATTTCATTTAAGCAAAAATGCATCTCAGACAAAAGATACCTACAACAAAATAAGTTGGAAGGCATGTCTGGAGGTCATCTAGTCCAATTACTTGTTGAAAGCAGAACTAATTTTGACATGAGATCAGTTTGCTCAGAGTCTTGTCAAGACAAGTTCTGAAAATCTTCAGGAATTGTTATTCCACAGGCTCTTTGAGAAGAAAAAGAGGAAATTGGCAGAAACTGATGCACGGGAAGTTCCACCTAAACATGAGAAATAACTTTACTGTTCAGATGACCGAGCACTGGAACAGGTTGTGCAGGGAGGTTGTGGAGTCTCCTCACTGGAGATATTCAGGAACTGTCTGGACTCAGTCCTGTGCCGTGTGCTCTGGGATGACCCTGCTTGAGCAGGGAGGTTGGAGCAGATGACCCACTCAGATCCCTTCCAACCTGATCCTTTCTGTGATTCTGTGAAAAAGAGGGCAGATGAAGATAAGAAGCAGCAAATGAGTGAAATATATCCCAGAGCAGCAGGGTGAAAGTAGTGTTACTGACACTGGGACATGTGTGCACCTGTGTGTGTACACACGTGGATTTGGAGCTGGGGCAGGGAGCAGAGGGGAGCATCCACACTTACCAGACACCGTCTGGCTGGAGAAGCCTCTCCAAAAAGAAAATTCAGAACACGGTACCTCTCTTCCCTTGCAGAGTTAGAAAGGGCATATGTCTTTTATCTGTCTCTTCTTGTAGAAGAAACCTTGTTTCATAAAAAAAAAACTTCTGCTAGATGAAAAACTTCAGAACAAATATTGGCTTTTGTTCATATTTATGTCCCTCCACTCAATTTTCATATGAAACAGATCAGTCCCAAGATTTTTACCAGTAATGGTTATCCTTTCTGTTCTATGGCTCTAAGTTGGCCACATTCCTTACCTTCTCTGTTGCTTTCTTCATCTGACTTATGAACAAGTATGTTTAAAATATCTCCAGTACAGAAGAGTGTTACTTCTTTTTTAGCCTCCATAAACTAAAGTCAGATGAGAATTTCTGGTCCTAAGTAGGTTAACTAAGAGGCAGGAATAAATGGAGGGGATCTACATTTATTTGAAAAAACAAACTTAAAAAAATAACTGGAAAACAGCAAACTGGAAAAAAAAAAAAGTGACAAGAAGGTAAGTCTCTGCTATGTAAGTCACAGAATGGGCTCTGTCCTTTTGTTTGCTACTGCATGATATTACAATGAGCAAGATGCAATATTAATGTTAAATGCAAGATAAACTATATTTTTAGTGCTTGAAAATGTTTATTTTTAGTTTCCCAGTAGGGACACTGCTTTCTTCTTTTGGACCACCTTGTTATATAGACACAGACTGAGTACTGATTCCATTTCAAAATAAGGAAATAAATCCATTTTCTTATTCAGCAGTACTTTTGGGTTCATCCACTAGTAATGAGTTTCATGTTCCAATAGCGTAAACTATTACTATTACTTGAAAAATCCATGTATTCTGTTCAGTAGGATGACTTCTACTTCTTGCAGAACAAGTGATAAGCAATAACTTTTTTTACTCTACTTATTCTGTGCCATTCTTAAGGCATAGCAGCGTAATCCATTGGACTGCTGAAAGCCATGACTTCATTGCAGGAAGGAATGACAAGCAGTCTGCATGTGCTACAAAAGATACTCAGTTATTTATTGAAAACGGTATAACCTCCATTAGACTATGGCTCATAGCAATAGAATAGGAGGCAATTCATATCCTCATCCTTGACATTGGCTGGATTGTCACTCAAAGTAATTTTCCCAGCCAGAAACTATCCTTTGAGAAGTGATTGTTTCACAATTCAATTGTGCAGAGTCCTACCACAGTAAACACTGCAGTGGCATTTCCTTGGATTCCCTTCAAGGTGTTTATCAAGAGGGGGCAAAGCACCATATTTGAAGATTGCTAGGTAAACAAGGAATACTTTTCCATAAAAGTTTTTAATTCACCTGTTTTATCAATGAGACATTTAGCATTCTTTCCTGCTTCGTCATCCAATTTATTTTTATGATTCAGGGCTTTATTTATTTTTTAAACAACTCAGTAGCTCTGCCAATAAACAAAAATGCCAAGGAATAGAGCAGATTTGTTTGGCTGCATTTACTGTTTGGGGAAAACAGAATTACAGTTAAGAGACCAGAAAGTAACAATTTCATGTAAACTGCAGTGGCTGATAACAGCTTTGAGATACTGAATAATCATGCGTGGTATGGGTAGCTGTAAAAATACAATGAAAGTAAGTATCCTACCTTCAGACATGCACAAATTATCCATCTGTGTGGAAGATTTTGGAGTAGATTTGTAATATCACTGTCATATAAGGTAACTCCAAACAATAAGAGCATGCGAGAGTATTTGAAATAATTAGTTTACTGTTATAATTTTTAGTTTTGAAACATTATACATATTTCTTTTATTTGTATGGTAACCTCTAGAGTGAATCCCTATTCCATTCTTGGAAATAGTATTATGGTTCTTCCAAACATAGTTTTAGATGTAAACCAAAAATAGTACAATATTGTCTTCAGGTCCATATTAAAACATTATTTTTTAAAAAATTATTTATTCTTTAAGCTTTCCACAGTAAAATATTCTTCTAATGAAGAGTAAAATCAGAATAAAAAAAAAAAGCAATTTTTGTGTGTTTAATTAGAATGTCTATTCTTTCTCAGAGTAAGGGCTTTTATATACTGTGTCAATTATTTCTTAACCCCAAATAGTTTGTCTATGAAAATAATTCTGCATTTCCTACACTTAGATGAATATTAATACTTAAACACTATTTTTATTTATTTAAATACATAAAAATATGTCCAATTACCTGCCCAGCTTTGCTTACAGGTTGGTTCGGGGTTGGTTTATTTTTTTGGTGTAATTTCTTAGGAAAATCCAGCTCTGACTTTGCCCACTGGAGGGAGTGCACGGGCACTTTTCTGCAATGTGAGGTAATGCCTCCTGCTCTGCTGGGGAGGGTTTTCTCTCTACAGGTTGTAGCTATAGAAATGAACACTAAAAGTGTAAAAACACACCAACAGGTGAACAAAAAAAAAAATCTAACGAAATGCTGATCTTCCTAAATGCTAGACTTTCTAAGAACCCAGGCCTATGCACATTTACAGACACCATGTAAGCTTCCAATTTCATTTTCCTCAATTAAAAATGTCAGGTATTTGCCTAATCAATTTCTCTAGTAGGAGGGGAAAAAAAAGGAAATTGAAATGGAAAGGAAAAAAAAGTAAAGAAAAAAAGAGCAAAAAGGGAAAAGAAAAAAGGCTCAAAGTCAAAATGGAAAGAGACATGAGGCTTTGGAGATCTTATTCCATATGCAACAGAATGTGTAGGTCATTGTTAATATGAGATCGAAATGCATGTTTATGAGGGGAAGTGTGTTCTTCTGTGTACATTTATCAAATTGCCCATGTTTTACTATAAACAGAGATGTTCTTTGACACACAATATGTTTGCAAGCTGAAAATAAAACGGAAATCCTCATCATGTTATTGTTCTATCACATAATCCTTATCAGTCCTCTCTTGTAGTCTTAATTGGGCTTCATTTTCTTTTCTACTCTGCTTATGAAATATTTCCTTCAGTTCAATGGAGTTTTGCATGAGTATATCTCAGAGGAACTTCTCTCATTCTGCAGTGTATAGTTCTATTGAAATAAGATTCTGTATCTGTAATGTCAGCAATTTTGTTAGAATAAAAAGGTATTACAAATTAAGTATCATAAAAAGAGATTAGGAGGTGAATGCTAAATTTGGTAAATAACTCAGCCAAGAGAAACCAGAATAAATTGTTATTAAAAAAAAAGCATTAGTCTCAAGGAAGTTATTTGTTTTGAAATAGATCTTAATACCTTTTTAAATTTGAGTGAAGTATGAGTCAGTTTTGTGGTAGTTTAGAGCTAGAGACAAGTGAAAAATTTACAGTGTGAACTGAAAAGGCTGTGTAGTGGGGATTAATAATAAGAAAACTTCTATAACTTTGAAACGTGGTAGAAGCACTATAAAGGAGAAAAATCTGACTGCATCCTCTGATTTTAGAATGGCTTTGAGCTGCCAACATGAAACCAACATGACAATAGCAAATATAATTAGCCAATCATCTCAGTCATACTATTTACAGAATAAGTAATGAAATATTTAAGGCTCCAGTGAAACTAGATTTAGAATACAACCTGTAATGATAAATATTGATATTGAGAGTAGATTGACTGAATCTAAAAGAAACACAAAGTAGGAACCTCTGTCATGTTCACCAAAATTATGACTTACCATGCTAAAAGAGTTTTTCAGTTCACAAATTATTGAAGAGGAGTATATTCCTGTAATTCCACAAAAGACAAAACATTCAGGGTAGGAGATATTTAAATTCATATATTTAATATAGAGCCATCTGTTACATTTTGCGTGGTGCTTTTTAATGAACAGTTTGATGCAGTTCAACTGAGTTTTGCAAGATTACATTTTAGAGAAATATGGTTAATTATGTAATGCCATCAGTTAGAACTGGGCTCCTCACAAAGTAAACTCTTAGCATGATACTTGCATATTACATTAATTATAAAATGTGAGGTCCAGAATGCTGGTTTTCAGTGTCTGAAATCCTTATTATATCAGATGGCTGTCAGACAGCAGCACAAGCTGTGTTCCCAAATACCAATCCAAGATGTAAACTTTTAAAAGGTCCTTACACTCTAATTGCGATGTCAGTGTTGGAATGAGCTGGCAATGAGATTTTTCTGCTTTGCTAATTTGGGCCAGACAAACTGCAGTCTATATTTAGTTTAACTTCTCCGAGTCTTAGATAAAACACCTTTACACTAAGTGGTATTACACTGCGTATTTAAATGTAATACAGTAATTATCATCAAAATAATTTTTCTTTAATATTATTGATAGAAGTGCCTTAAATGTCAAATTTAGTTCCACCTAATCAGTAGATTTTATAATAAACACAAAATAAGCATAGTAATTATTTTCGTAAAACATTATTCCCATTCCCTTTTAATTTTTCCAGCCGTCTATTCTATAACCAGAACTCTTTCCAAAAGAATTCCAAAGGGATAATTACCACCGTTGGTTCTACCTGCTCCAGGCAGTCAGAAGCACAGCAGGAGATTTTTAAGGAAAGGACTGAAAATAACACCACTGAAATGCATCCTTGCTCATACACACAAGAAGATACTCAAGCAGTGAGTTACTATTAGCTGTCTATATGCAATGGTTGCTGACAGGTAGTCTTGTCAAACTACATTGTGCTTAAATTTTTAGTGTGGGCATTCCACTGATACACGAGTTGTATGATGTAATGTTGTGTACGCCTTCTGTAACATTCACCGTATTAAGAGGCTGAAGAATCAACGGTATTTTTCCACAAGAGGGGGCTAACACTCCTTGCTAGGTCCTGAGTGGGAAGTTTTCTTCATCAGAAGTCTGAAATTTAGGCATGCCACAGAGAGAGAGTGAAAGAAGGAAAGGAGGAAAGAAAGAAGGAAAAAAGGTAAAGAGAGAAAGAGGAAGGAAGGAAGGAAGGAAGGAAGGAAGGAAGGAAGGAAGGAAGGAAGGAAGGAAGGGAACTAAAGTTACACTTCTGTTATGCCCATTCTAAAATGTAAAATGCCTGGCCAACTGATCTGTCACAGCTGAGGAGTGACATTTTAATCTTGGAGAGATTCCAGTCAACGCAGGATCAATAAAATTTCATTAGCAGTGAGTTGCTTTTAAAGGAAGGACTACACGGATATGGTCCATAAAATGATATTTCTGCCAAGGAGCTGAAATTACAGAATTATAATCTGAAATAAGTGAGTAGCCAGCCAAAGTGATTATGAGAAGCAAGGAGTAAAGAAGAGCTGATGACAAAAACGAGCTGATCTGTCCTACATCTTGATCACTTTCAGAGCCAGTGAGCAGGTTCTTAATCATAGCCTGAGCTGAAACTGGTGGTAGAGCACTCAGATTTGATTTATCTTTACACTGAAAAAAAAATAAGTATACTTTATAGAACTGAAACTTACAGAATATAGAGAAAGAAGGCTGACGCCTACTTACATAACATTGAAAAAGGACTCAAAGTCTTAGTAATAGACTAGCAAAGAGGGAGAGGGGTTAATAAACATTGAAGCATGTGAACACTTGAAATTAACAAATCAGGGTAGATAAATTATTAAAAAAAAACCAAAACAGGAAAGTAGTAACATTTCAGCAGTTCACAGGCATGTTTTCTTCTGCATCTAGGGAAACAAACTGCCCTTTTTAAAAAAGTTATTTTATTGCTCATTTTAAATCTAACATTAGTCAGTCAATGAGGCATGTAGCGACAGTGGTGACAGCAGCAGCTATGGCAAGTTCTGGCACAAAATACCTGAAGGAGCTAAAGGAGGGTTCCTGAAGGCAAGGGAAACCTGAGAGAAAATGCAGAGACTCAGCAGGACCTGGCAGCTCTCATGGGCAAGGCTGGCATGCTGAGGGCCTTGCCAGAGCAACTGTGGGAGATGCAAATGACTCCAGGGAGTGTGAGCAACCAGCATGGGCAGCCACCCCCACAGCTCCTGAGCCAAGCTCACCTGGGAGTTTTCACCTGCCCAAATAGAACACACCCAAGGATGATTTCCACACAGTTGAAAGCCATCGCTGGAAGGAGCATGGCGATGCAGATGGAGTTCCCTCAGAAACATGCAGCTGTCCAGCTCTTCACTTCCTCAAGCTGCAGGGAGTATTTGAGCCTGGCATTAGCATCTCAAGGCAAAAGAGAGGACACCTGCATGTGGTGTGACCAGGTACATGATCGGCCTGGTGGCAGAGCTTATAGAGGAGGTAAAGAAGCTGAGGGCTATCAGGGAGTGCGAGAGAGAAATAGACTGGTAAAGTCACACCCTTCCATCCTTGAGAGAAAGGCAGCTTATGGAACCTTGACAGGAATCAGAAGAACCCTGACTCTCTTGCTATCATGCAGAATGCGGGCCAACACCGACAGTGAGGAAAGAAAGAGAAAAACCAGAGCATTTTTCTCCAATACTGAACAAATGAAATACTATGGTAAGAAAAAGAGTTATCATTTCTTGCAAATTTTTTTAGTGCTTGTGTTTTGCTTAAGGCTGAGCCCTTCAAGACTTTTTCTGCTTATACAAAAACATAAGCTTTCATTCACGGAGTATATCTGGCTTCTGCAGCTGCTAAGATAAGCTAGAATATATGGCCTCAGTGAACCCGAAAGATTCCCAAGCAGGGAGCTAATTAAAATTCCATTCACTTCTAGAAACTGTTTGCTTGTTTGTTTGTATCTGATTATTTTGTGCCATCTCATGATTTCTATGCAGCCTTAGTCATGACTCTTGAATGCCGGAGATTAGCAGCACCAGAGCACTTCTATTCTTAATGCTACATCAGTACTCTGCACCACTGCCCAGCTCCTGCTGAGAACCTTCCCCAGCTTTCAGAGTTATTTTTGGCAAAAAATTATGCCACCTACTTATGGCTGTAGTGAGGCATGAAGTACAGCTATCCCGCTATGGTCCCTGCTGTGTGAATTTGGAACAGGATGAACAATGATCCTGTGCGCATTTCCTGTTGCATGCTCTGACTGTTACACTATCAGTTATACATGTTATATATATATATATATCATGTATAATGCATCCTCAGGATGGAATCGCATGGAATCGCATTCCTAGAACACATGTTTTCAATTTAACAGACTTAAAAACTTCCTGTTTTCAAGCTATTTATATTTATATAGCTATACTTGCTATTGCTGTCAGCCTGGTCAACAGTGAGGGTTCACATAAATTTTCTTCCTGACAGTTTTTTAAATTATTTATTTTTATAACAATCACTCTATTTATAAGTTCTGAGTCAGGAACATCTAAAGCTACTGCCTAAGACTGCTGCTAAACTTTCTCTATTGGCTAAAGAAGCCATTCATACAAACATTAACTCACCTGAAGCTATTTGGATTGTTTCTTCATTTTTCAGTTGCAGTCAGGGATTACTTGATGGTTCTATGCAGTTACAGCTCATTCACACAGTCCATCATTCTCATCGCTGATTGCAGAAGAGTCAGTTTCCAGGACACAAGTGATTTTTGTGTTGTTTTAACAGCAGTTGGATAGATGGAAAAGATACATTTTGTGTCATAGTGCAATATTCTGAGCTGAAATTTCTGAGGGGAACTCAATCAGATACAGCAATTTTGAGATCCTTAATTTTTTTTGAAAAGACCTCTTTTTTCTCTCTCTTCAGTTGATGAGACACATTGATTAAGACTTACTACGAAAATCATGTCATCTAACAATTGCAAATTTCAAGAGGAAATGGGGAGTGTTTCTCATGGAACTCAGGTATTGAGAAATGGTCAGTTCTTTGAAAAGTTGGTTAGACAAAAGTATTTTATATTGAGTTTGAAGGTCAGCAGTCCTTTTCATAAGAATGCAAACCAGTCCAAACACGTGGCTCATACCTGCAAGAGGAAATACTTCAGCCATGTTTACACAGGCATTTTGGAGCAGTGTTCTGGTTAGTTTAAGTAATCTGATTAACAGTTCCAATTTTTAAGTTTCAAAAAGACAACAGTAATAGTCCATAATGTCCAATACCTCTTTGCTGGAAATAGCCAGTCCCTGTTTCAGGTTACAAATCAAAGCAAAAAGCATATGGCAAAGAATGAATCAATTAAAAAAAAAAAAAAACTTGAATGGAGGTTTTTTTGTACCCAAAACATGCCTTTGAAAACAATTTATCACACTGGTCAAAACTTCTTATATTTCCTGAGCTACATTCCTTGATAATTCTCTTTTTTGTGTCAACTCTTATAATTGTCTATATTTTTTTTACAGATTCAAGTAAGGTTAAAGCAATTAATCTGAATAAAATGTAATGACTTGTATTCATCATGGTTTTCCTGCTTTGTCAAATTCCAAAACTATCCTTTTATAAGACCAAAATAAACGTTGTCAATAATATCGTTAATTCAGAGGTTATGGTAATGAACTCTATTTTGATTTTAAAACCAGACAAAAGTCTTTCTTTCATTCATTCTGCCTCACATTCTGACAGTTTTATCATGAATATTTTCCTCATATTGAACAAGACCAATCTATTTTTTTCTATTTTTCTAATATTTAATTTTTTCTCTTTTTTTTATTTCAATAGTGAAGCCCAGTCTAAACAGTTTTTAAAATGGATCTGGTAGGCTAACACTTTAAGAACAGGCTTATAATTCCACAAGAAGAGGGATTTTTAAAGATGTTGTAGTACATGTTGGATTTGAATCAAATTGGGAATATGGGTCAGCAGTCCCTTGAAATTCCATGCTCTGATCTCAAACAAAATCAGGATTCAGAGGAAGAGAATTTTTTTTTTTAATGAAAGTTCAGAAGCTTTTTATTTAATCTCAGGAATGTAATTTGAACCATATCCAAAGTGCAAGACGGTACCAATTTTTATTTTATCTATATCTACTCACTCTCTACATGAAAAGACTTAAGACCTAATTCTGTGTAATGTTTCCATTGTTTTATAAAAGCTGGAGGGCACGTGGGAGTCTGAAGAAGAGCGGGAATAGTGCCCTGATGAGAAAATATCTTCTGTACAGAGCTCATATGCAAGATGTCTGCCACACATTGCTCATATTCTCCCAGATAAAAGAAAAGCCAAAATACAGAGCTGGGAGATGGAGAAGACAAAGGAGATAGATGAAGAATATAGCACAGTGAACATGCCACACTTCTTGTTCCATGGCCGAGCAAGAGCCAGTTTCAGAGCCTTGCCACAAATGGCATGCGCTGGCTTGCAGTGAAAGCCTGCATGTCCTGCTGTTTGAAGGCACAGTTGCAGGGGGTTTTGAAGAGAAGGGACAAAAGATGAGCACAGGAAGGTGAACAGGGGGTCCATTTCAATTCTCACACCTGGCCTTTGCACAAACACTGTTGCAACAGAGATTGCAGGAGGTCCAACAGCCTTGCACCTCACTGTAGATTTATTTGATGTGTCTCCTAGGCTCGTTCTGTCTTTAAGAAGAGGTACATCGAGGCACGGGAGCTCAGTACACAGAGGATTCCCTTTGCCTGTGCAATCCTGCAGGCTCATCTTCCTTTGAACATTGTCCCTTCAACAGGGTTTTTCCCCTTGTCCATGGGGGACTCCTTGGTATGCTTCAGCTTTCAGAGCAAGAGCTAACGCGGGAGGAGCGCTCCTTAATGGATTCAGCTCTTCATTTACAGGCCTGACACTAAGGTTTATATGATATTTTGTTCACTAGCACCTTCAGATTTTATTGGTAACATAACCTAAAATATTCCACATGGTTGGTGTTTGCACTGCGAGCACTGGAGAAGTTTCCACCTATCCCACTTTTCAGAATGCATCTGGTTAGTCCTTACCCTTCCAAGCCAGCAGCCATATTCAGCACCAGTATTTTTTTATCAGGTGCTGTTGTCCGACAGCAAGACAAATAGCCATGCCCTGCCTCCAAGCAAGGTCAGTATAAAAAGCTTCCTAATAGTCATTAAGAAAAAAAGAGTTAATTCACGTAAAGATTACATATAGCATTTAAGGGAAAAAAAGCTAAATAGTGCTCATGTTGATTACAGAAAAATGCAATTGTGAGATTCAAATATTTCAATTCAGAGTAGAATCAAAATATCTGAAAAAGAAAGCTAGTCTAAATGGCATTATTATAGACGTTATCTCAGAATTGTATTATATGCCATTTTCTTTACTCCAAAATAAATATATAAACTTGAGCTTTTTAAATTAAATAATTTGGACTTGAAAACTGTATGCTGGTAACAATTTGCTTTCAAAGCATTTTGGTGGGGTTTTATTTTTGCAAAATATATATAACAAAGGCTTTATGAAATGGGAAAGAACTGTCAGGTAGTGACAGGTTGCTTAGTAACTACAATTTGAAAAGCATCTTTCATAATCTACAATGATAGTTGCCCTTGCAAAAGTCGAATTTCCTGATGCAAAACTGTCTGTAAAAGCTATAGAAAATATAACTGAGGAGGAGGAAATTGTTTGACCTTGAATACTTAAGGATTCAGGTCCTTGCGAGATGTTCAAAGAAAAATCCAAATATTTTTAAGACGAACCTGTCACCTTACTTAAACAAAGAAAAAGATAATACAGGTTTCAGCTGAAAAGCAAAAGAAGTCCTTGCAAGATGCAAATGACACACTTACAATTAGCTAAATAGTTTTGAATTAGAAGTTCTTTGCTGATGTGATGGACTTCTGGAGCATAAGTTATGACCACGATTGCGCATGTGAATAAATACATGAAAGCAACATACGCACTTCAGGAGACCAAAGATTTTTAAAATTTCCTTTCAAATTGCAAGTTATTTTTCGTATAGGCAAATCTCACAAGTAATACATTAGAAACTTCTAATGCATTTTTTGAGTCCTACAACAGAAGTTACATAAATTCTACACTTAGATGTGTTTCTTAATTATTTACAACATTCAAATAGTCCAGTTCAACTTTCTCTGAAAGTACAGAAATAAATAATTCATAGAGGCTTTTTACTTAAGAGTCAATCTTTTGTGAAAATAGTCCAAAATGAATAGAGATGCATATTGTCTGAAAACAATGCCTCAAACCATTTTTGGCCACAGAAATGATTTATTGACTGGGAACATCACCTTTCTCTTCAAAAGTTCTAGTAAAAAAATGACAGCTGCTGTGAGGGATAAAGGCAAAGGCATTGCAGAAGAAAGTGTATACACATAGGGCCACTAAAATGATTAAAGGATTGAGCAACTGTCATATAAGGACAGGCTGAAAGGACTGGGAATTTTCAATTTGTAACAGAGATGATCTGGGGGAGGGGAAGGCACTTACCAACTTGTGTAAGTACCTGATAAAAATGACGCTGCCAGATTCTTCTCATTGGTACACAGTGAAAGGACAAGAGGCAATTGATACAAACTGAAATACAGGAAATTCCATTTAAACATTAAAAAAAAATACTGTAAGGGTGATAAAACGCTGGAACAGGTTGCCCAGAGAGATTGTGTAGTCTTCATCCTTGGATATGTGCAAAACTCAGTAGGATACAGTCCTGGGCAACCTGCTACGGCTGACACTGTTTGAAATGGTTGGGTTGGACTGCAGGATCTCCAAGTATCTCTTCTAATCTCAACCATTCTGTGATTATATGTGGAAACTACTGGGAAGAAATGACTGTCAAGTCTTAGTTAAAACACAGTCTGGCAAGAACTTATTTCTGCTGTCCAGACATACATAGTGAAGAAATGTAGTCATATCAGTCCTGTAGCAATCAGTGAAGCATGCCAGAAACTTGTCCAATTCACAGAAAGGGGGTTTCTGAGCCTTGGCAAAGATTATGCACTTGGACTCTTGCAGTTGCAATAAAATTGCTTACTTGTGTTTGATGCTTACACCAGATGGACAGAAAAACTTGGCTAGTAAACAAGATATCAAGTCCTTGATTGTGATAAAAGAGGCAGTTCTCATTTCTAAATATAAGTGTTTAAGTATCTTCTGAGGGTGTCACTTAATCTTCATGATTTCAAGTCTAATTTCACAATTTAGGACGTGAAATCAAAGAAGTACGGTTCGGGAGTCAAACACATAGCTGGATGTCAAGTTTTAAACTGGTGTTACAGTCTGAGTCACCATTCAGTTGACAGTAGCATCAATCATGGGCCATTCACTTAAGAGATGGGCTCGATGATCCTTGTAGGTCGCTCCCAACTCAGAATATTCTGTGAGTCTGACAGTGACAATTCTGCACTAGTCACACTCATGAATCACTTGAAGCAGCCTGAAACTCTTTCTGACTGCCACCAGTCAATCAGGCTGTCAGGGATGCTGTCAAAATATTTGAAATTCCCCCCATTAGAGTACACAAGAACTTCAAAAGTGGAAATCAGGAGTCTAAGTGTTGTGAGCCGAAAAGTTACTTTATTAGTCTAGGAGGAAATCCAGCTTTAATTAAATTCACCAAGTAATAAAGAACATAACTGTGTCAGTGATTAATTACCCTCACTGCTTTACAGATACAAGCAATTCTGAGAACAAATTTTATCAAAATGTAAATTATTTTAATACAATGGTGACTGCAATCCTGGAACACATCATACCAGCCAAGGAACAAAAAAAAAAAATGTTTGGACAACTTGTGTTTTATTATTAAGACAATAGAAATGGCTGAGGACAAATTATGCCAATGCCCTGGATGGAAAAATCAGGCACTCCAAAGTGTACCTACACAGCATTTGATTGGCAGAAAGAAGGAGTTAAATACAGAACATACTTTGAAACCCACCTACTTGTTGCCTCTTACATTTTCATGCAGTCTCTCTTGCTCTGGAAAGAATCTTCTAGCCATGCCTGGAACCATGCCTATAGGGCTGTCATCTACATGGATCTATATGATCCTGATCTTTAGGACCACCTTAATGAAGTCCCTAAGATGAAGTGCAGATGTATCCACTTTTACTGCAGGCATTTACTTGTCAGCATATCCAGAATGGAGCTATACCTTCTAGAACATGGCTAGGTGTAAGACCTCAGACAATGAACCCAAACACAACCATGACGGTGAATTTATACACCATTGCTCTTTCAGAGATCTCAGAGCCATGCCCCAGAGCAACAGAGAAGTGCTTCTAAGACTCATTAAGTTGCAATATATTGCTTGTTTTCACCCCATCATGTGACTTCCAGCTTGTCACTCTCCTCTTACTGAATGTACCTTCACCAGGCATAACAAAAAATCTGTTTAGTTCATAGCATTACAGAGCAAGTTTTGGTTCTTCTGTTGAGGAGTACCTTCAGTAGAGGTCTCAGTGAGCAGCTGCAGTGAGCAGCTGCAGTGTGAGCCCTGGGTGACCAAGGCTGTGCCCTGCCAACCCTTTGCATAACAAAAGGCACGGGGACAGGACACTCGGAGGCACAGCAGGAGCCCACGGCCCCCAGACTCCCCCATGCTCAGACTGCGAGGGCATAAAAGCCGGGGGATCCCCTGTTCAGAGTCCCTCAGAGGCACCAGCTCCAGCTGTTACTTTGTTATCTAGTTGTTGCACCCTGATCAAATTATTTGAAGGATCTGGACGCCTGAGACTCTGCTATGGGGGAAGCCAGGAACCAAGCAGGTGAGGAAACCTGGTGTGAGTTTGGGGGTGTAGCTGTGAAGGAGCCTCGGTCCCCGCTCAGGTGGTGCGAGAGTGGCTGCACCAGCGGGCCCCTGTTGGTCAGACGGGGATGTTTCCTAACACTCAATGGACAGATGCTCAAAGACAAATTTCCAGCAACAACTTCTTTCTTTTCTGCTACTGCTTTGTGACTATGGTGGGATTTTTTTGCTTTCACCAGGATCATTACAATCACCATCTGATTTAGTAATTCTTCTGATGAGAAGAAATGCTAACATTCTTTGAATGAAGTCCATAATAACAAGCAGATAATGTGATAATGGTTGATCCTGCAATATTCAGAGAGGATCTGGAATCCTTTATGCCCCTTGATGCAACTCTTGTAGCTTTCAAGTGTTCATCCTGTGTCATTTACCCGCTTATTTTGATGAATACGTTTTGCATTTGTTATATGCCTAAATACAACAACCACATTAGCATGTCGTGAAGCATATAGTCCTTTTCACAGGTTTTATTTGGACTGCATATTCTGCTGCACAACTGCTGGTTCAGCTAAACAATGAAATATTGACTTTTGGCTGAAATGACACTAGTAATGATATTTTTCTATTTTCATTTAATGAATTAAATAATATGACTTCTCTTTTCTTGTGTCATTATTCTTCTCTTCACAATGCCAATATTTACCGGTGTCTTTCTAATTTACACAGTTTCTCTTCTCTATTGAAAAATTATGCTCAGTTATTCTTTTCATCCTAAGTGCTGATTATTGTAGTTCCAATATTCAGAAGCTGAATAGGACACACTGAGATGGAACTTTCAAAGCTTTTACATCAAAGCTTTTACTGCTGTAAGATCTTTAATGAAGTGAGGCAATTTTTTTTTAATTAATTAAATTTATTTTTTTCTAAGAAAACGTGTACCACCAAACTAATAGTTTGCTTTAAACCACAGAAAGCAAAGAAGCACAGTTTTATTTCCTGTATCAATGAAGTTATATAATAGCCTCCAAGGATATCATTATGATGATGTTAACATCGATACTGTTTTGTAAACATGTAGATATACAGCGATATGGTTCTACTTTGATACCATCACAAAAAAATAAGGAAAAATGAAAAATTTTGAGAAAACTTATATCTTACAAAATAGTGTATAAAATGAAAATTTCACAGTCACAGTCTTGTGGAATACATTATATTCAAGGCCTTAGTGATCTTGAGCAAAACAGTCTTACTCTGTTGGGACTTTCACTTCAGATTTGAGAACCCCATTAGCATGAGCAGCTGCTGAGCCTGCAGCATGAGCCTGCTGGAACTCCCCGTGCAGGTCTGTGCCGAGTGCTAGTGACTGCTACGGCAGAGATGGCATTCCAGCCCGTCAGGAGAAGATAGGATTTTGTTTCTTACACAAAATAAAAGGTACCACAGTATCAGAGGAAGGAGAAACCTCTCCATGAATGGAGAGGAAAGGTCATCTAGGGTCTGTCTCATGCTACACAAAAGGCAGGATTCCCAGCCTCTGAAAAGATATAAGACACATTTTAATCTTCTATTTTAAAAGAAGCAGAATTTTTAGTGCCATTTTTTGTCACGATTTTCTTGTGGAGATCTGGTAAGAGCCCCACACCATCTCTCCCACTTGCCCCAGTGCAGAACATTGATGAAGGGAGACGAAATGATGAAGTCCATTCTTCTGCATTATTACGATGAGTTTTAAATTAATTCTGTGGAATCTGGGTTTTTTGCTACTGCATTCAAGTATATTAATAACTACAGAGACACTCTTACTGTTGTCAGGAGGAAAAATAAATGAGAGATCTCAAAGTATGCTAGTGGACACTTAATAAAAATTATTTACATATGAAGCTTATGAAAAAGAATAGGTAGTGGGTGACCACAGGAACAGTTGCAGGTATAGCCACGAGTCTTCTAAAAAATCTACTGATAGCTGAAAAAATAGCAGCTGTTTTCTCCTTACTTTTTATGCAAAACACTACTGGAGTCTTACTTGACCCTATGAAGAATGACTAGATCAAAGTGGATAAAATGTCCCATGGAGAAGAATGATTTTCATTTGATGCCTTCTTTTTCTAGAGAAATGAAAAAGAAAAAAGACATCGAGAAATACAAAAATTAGCATCAAGAATAAGATCAAAGTTCCATGCTCTGAAAAAGCTTAAAGAAATTATTTGGAAAATGAACAGGAAAAATTATCTCATCTCTATGGATATTGCCACCAGAATTTATTGGAATCTTATCACCAGAGTTCATATTTTGGCTAGTGGCTGGCACAACTGATAGTAAAAAGTCTGGAAAATGAGAGGAAGAGGTATTTTTATAATCTCCATGTTGGTTTAAAAAAAATAAAGTAGGTGGATCTAGTAAGGAACAAATAATAGGTACATAGGCAGCATAATTTGCTGCTGAGAGAAGTAATAAGGTAGAAAACACGCTGAGTAAATCAGCACTCTGTCAGGTTGGATTGCCAGATGAAGCCCAGGGAAACAGCCAGAAGGTTTGTATGCCCATGCTTATACTTCTGGTAGCAGAATACTGTGAAATGGAGATCTTGTTTAAAGTACAGTTTCTATCAGAGGTGTGTTTCTTGGAAAAAGAGAAATTAATGCACAGACTGCAGTATTCATTAAGTGTCCAACCTCAGCAGTCTGTCGGGGTCAACTATGAATTTTACAATTCCATTATCCCCAGAAGTTTCCCCAATATTTCCACATCATCTTTTTTCCTCTGCATGCAGAAATTACCTCTCTCCTCCTCATTAGATATATATAACTACAATGTCGAATGCAGTGTAGGAGATAGATGCTGCATTATTAATTATATATTGTTATCTAATTTTTCCCTGTAAAAGAAAAAAACATTATTGAATGCACCATTACACTTGTAATTAGACTTTAGAGAGAACTGAGAGTTTCTCTTTGTGGGAAACATTCATGTTTTGAAATAATTTGATTCCAAATTTGTATGAAACATACATCTGAAAAAATAAGTAGTCCTATTCTATGTGACATCTGCCCTTCACTTTTTAAATTAAGTAGACAGAAAAGAAACTAGAATATTTAAGTTCTGCTGCACTGCCATGCCATGATCTATCATAGGATGTAATGTGATATGATACTTACTAAATGCATTTGCTATTAAAACATCATGAAGAAAAGGAAAAATGATAATGGTAATATAAAATAACAAAATATCTGTTCAAATAATGTAGTTTTCAAACACAAGTTTTCATTTTTTCTGGTGCAAAAGTTTCCTAAATGGGTTTCTAGATATCTCTTTTAGCAGACTTATTGTAAAGAATACTTTTTTTTTCAAGATGAGTTTTGCCAAAAATAATATTTCAGTAAAAATTCTGAAACCTTTTTTATTTCTTAAATTATTTACAATGGCTGCTCCTAACAGTTGCTAGTGAATAGACTGATAATCACTGCCTGCCCATGTGCATCTAAAGGTTATTTGCACTACAGTGAGAAAGGACAGTGATAAATTGGTCAAATCCAATAAAGGAAACACTGAGTGCAAAATTATGCAGAATCTAGTTTCAGCAGAAAAGTGACTGAGTACTAAATATTGAGACTACTGAGAAAATCAATGCTGACTATTAAGAATATATAATTAATCCAGTGAAAAGGAGCATGTATATTTTATAGTCAAAGTGACTCTTCAAAAATTCAAATACAAGGTTTGGCTTAGAGAGAACATTCATTTCAGAACCACATTAGTAAAATATTTGATACTGAGAATTACAAGGCTAGGTGAAAAGAAACTAGTTCTTACTTCTAGCAGTCTAATTTCTTTTTTCCATTTAGTAAACTGAGATGAAGCAAAACAAAATATCATCAACCCCCAAATCTACAAAGAAACAAAACAGCTTCATTTCAGAATTTTCATTATTGGAATAATATACATTTCTGAGAAATACATGAGTTCATTAGATGTGATGTCAACGAAAAGCTAGAGTTACATTGACATTTCTTATAGACTTCAAGGGTATCCCTCAAGGTAGACTAATAAAGCATGATTAGGCAACCCAAAATGGTACTCCCAGGTGAGGTAATGTCCTTTACATCCCATCAGACTAAAATCTCACAGGTATCAACAGGGATCTAAAATGACTTTGGTACAAAGCATTCCTAAAAGCATTTCATCAATTCATTTCTGTTAATTTATTTTTTAATTTTTTAATTTTTAGAGTTTTTTCAGCATAATTTAATTAATCATGTTTTACATGAAAAAAATGCAAAACCTTAAATTTATTTATTTATGTAACTTGTTTGAGATAATGCAATGTATTGCATTTGTGACAATGCAATGTATTAATAACATTTCTAGAAAAAGAGCACATTTACATGACTTCATCAGACTGCAACTCTTCCCATCTTTTTATGCAAATCAGGAATTTTGAAGTCTGGCGTTGTGATACTGTAGCAGCAGCCTAACTTTGGAAGAACTTTCTACACTCTACACATATTAATCTTACCCCTTCCCCCCACCCTTACCCCTATCCCCAATCCCCCAAAATTAAGACTCAGTATATCATGGGAAAGAAATGAGGTCAGATTTTTTCCTCAAGGTAAGAAATTATTTCTGAGTCCTGAAACCCTTATGTACTTTCATCATCTCTTTAATCTTACTAAAGAAGGTATTACTCCTTCTAAGGATGGAGTGATACATTCTCATTCACAGGGTTCTTCTGTGAAAGAATTTGCATGCTAGATTGCAGTCCTCAGGTTTTTTTAAGTTTTTCATCAGAAAAGTTTGGGAAGTTTTCACTATGGATTAGTCGTCCTTAGAAACAAAGCTTTAATTGAAATATTAATTCCATAAAACAAGCAGATAAACTAGGTTTTTAATTAAATTTTAATCCAAGTCTTTTCTAACATGACTCATCCCAGTTCTTTTGCTTTATTTGCAACGTTCTGGCAAGTCAATTTCTATGGTTAAATACGTATTTTTCAATCTAGATACCAGGATAATTTTTTTTCTGATGTTTAAACAACAACCTATTTTTACATACCACAGCCCATTTTATACTGTTTATTTGATATTTCACCCTGTGACCTCTAGATTAAATTATTCTTCTTATTTTCATCATAAGTGAGCTGCCTGTAACTCTCTCAGGTCTTTTGGAACTTGTCTGAGAGGAAGGAGGGCACAACCTGAATCTATTTTATGTTCTACAAAAAATATTAGATTTTAAGCCTTCTTAATATCTGAGGTCTAATTGTATTGTTATTTCAGGTGAAACTCAATGAGAGAAAGATTTGGACTATATCACAGTCTATCATTTTCTGATGTACTAGGAAATTAAGTAGATTACGTATTTTCAATAACAAGTCCAAACTATTTGTGGTATTAACATACAGTGACATGTAATTGTAATAATGGAGGTTGCCACAACATAAATTAATCATGAAAGGAGTGCTTCTTCATCGAAACAGTTATTGTCAATATGCCAGGTCCTCTTTAAAATTAGTCTGTCAGTTTAATCAACTACACTGAAAGCAGAAGAAAAGAAATCATGGAAGTCTTCCTTCATCCAGCAACAGTAAAGCTGTTCTTGGTATGCCAGCGAACATCAGTATGCAATGAAGAGTTTGTGCTGGAACTAAGGAGTGCCACAGGACACAGCACCACAACATCTGGGAAGCATTGATTTATTTAAGTGCCATCGCTAACGTTTGCTCTCTTTTGTCAAGTTATGTGTAGGTACTGAGAACCAGACCTGGGGGGAAGGCAGGCTGTACCTTTGATTTTTGATTATAAATCATTGCAGCAGAACAATAATGATACTGAAAGCAACTGTTTGATACCTAATAGTCTCTGCAAGAATAAGTCATGATTTATTAATATTCATTCAATGTAAAAAACATCATAAAATTATCATTAATGGAAATCAGTGTCATATGGGAACCATAATTAGAGTGTCTCAATTTGCATTTCTAACTACAGTAATGAGAATTGTATTCAAATATATTTACTTTCCTAATCTACAGCTGAAGCTTATTGAACCATACTTTTGTTCCAGTAGCTAGCAAAAGGAAAATAGACACGATGTGTCCGCATAATTTTGGGATTATTGCTGAGGTTTAAAACAAGCTGAATCCTGATGTAAATGCAAAATGTTGTCTATAAACTCTAAACTCTTTCCAGTGGAGTCTAGGCTGACAATAACATATTAGCCACCAATGCTACAAGGTAATCTCATTTATTGAGCAGCATGCCATAAATGTAAAACAGATTTAATCTGTAGAAAAACAGTGTATCCCCTAGCACTTTATTTATAAATGTCTTAAAGCATACAGGAAGGTGTCTTTAGCATATATGGATACCTCCTGAAATCACCCACTTGAGATACCGTTTCCCAGAATCTCTTCCTGCTTCTTCATTTTGCCACTCCTTTTACAGGAATCTCTCATTTTCAACTGCCTAGGAAAGAAAGTCTTCCAAAGACTCCAGAAGTTCATGAGGTATGATCAGAAAAAATCCTTTATACAGCAACTTGGATGAATAAATCTTTTTTCCTTCTGTAAATAGGAATTGGACATAACTAGTCTTTTATAACAATTTTTTTTTTTTTGACAGAGGAGAATATTACTGTTTATAGCTGTCAGAAAATAGTACTTCACTTTCAGAAATCGTCGAAAATGCCTTCTGCATTTCAGAAACACTTTTGGAGTTCTTTTGTTCTGGAGCATAGCTTTCATTGGAAACAAAAACACATGCAGACTTACTTTTGATTTTAGTAGAAGAATATAGGGTTTTTTCCATTTTTTAGTCTCTATTTCCAAAACATTACAAAAGAAGATAAAATGCTAATGTTACCAAGCATAACTGTAGCCAAAAATGCAGTCCTTTAAGAAAGATAAAATGACAGGCATCAAAATAAACTATTCAGCGAAAACTTTTTGCAAATTAGTCAATCATCTGTATCATTTGAGTTCCATCCAATGAGCTCCATCTGCTTTCAGCTTTCGCTTCTTTCACAAAGCCCAGCCTTCTCTATGCCCTGGGTTTCTTGGTACATGATGTCAGAGGTTCCTTTCTAACATGGTTAACTGTGAGTAATCCACGTTAAGCACAGGCCCTTTGGTTTGAAGATCAGATTCATCCATCCAACTCTGTACATGAGACTATGAAGAAAACATCTTTGTGGATTTGCTTAATTGTGTGCTAGTGCAGACATTAGGTATTTTAAAGTTCTACCTGTGGAGGCCAAAATCATAAAATGAAAATACACCTGGAGTTTTCTTTCTTACAAATGTGCTATACAGATGTAGACAAGGCCAAGAACAATATATGTGCATTGTCTTCACACTTCTTGAGCATTTTTTAAGATACTATCTTCTATGACTATGGAACATCTGATCATCTGCTCAGCATGAGACCATGAAATATGAAGTATAAAGAGAGAACCTTTTCCGCTAAGTCTCATGTAAGATATCAAAATTATTTTCTTTCCCTTCGTCAAAACCTTTCCCTTTCTCATTCTGTCCTGTGTCAAGATTCACTTGTGTGCCTCATCAGCCTTCTTTATTCAAAAGGCTGTGGTATCACTTGATCTTCAATGGCTTCAGGAAAAAAGTTTCCGAGATACTGGTCTGCTTCTGGTATGTTAGAACTCCACATATTTGAGTTCTGAAAATCTTATTCGCTCAACTTTAAAACAGATACCAGATTTCACCATTTACAGTTTAAAAAAAAAAATATTGAGGACTAAATTGAAACATCAAACACAAGGGTAAAACTAACCATACGGTTTTCTAGAGAATTGCAGCTTGCATGCCCAGCAACTTAACAGACCAGGTTATATTCCTGAAGATAATACATATTCATCACATATCCGTTACATATTCATTACATTCCTGAATACATGCATATAGGCTACTTATTTCCATGAACTTATTCAGATAAGAGTAAAGGTCTTTTGAGGGTCTTTGGTGGTCTCTTGGGAGCATCCCTTTTCTCAAAATTTCCTTTTATGGTCCCAGATCTTCTGATGAATCTTCTTTCCTGGGGAGTATCTCAAATATGTGGTCAGGTTATGATGCTCTTCTCTTATCATTCTTTACTTCAGCACTCCATCTCTGTTCTCAAGACTAAGACTTCTCTAGTACGTCTCAATCACTAATATAAATTAATAAAGAAGCATTAGCTGGCACAAGACTCATTAGTAACAGATGTGGGGAGTTAACACAAGGCCACATTAATCTCTGGTATTTGTGCTAAGCACTGTATGGTACAAAACCAAGCGTTAAAATGAATATAGGGATCATACACTATTGTGCTAAAGTTAGAAGAATTTTCCAATGTCTTCCCCCACTGATGCATAGACTTCTTCTTAAAGAAATATAACCTGTTCAGTAACATTACCTTTTTCTTTCTTCAGGCAACATAAAGATTAAAAAATTCAATGGATTGCAAATGTCATGTTATTACATCAATATTCTGATATTTAAAAAAAAGCAAATCTTTTTATTACAGAGTGTGTGACAGAGGAGCTTACCATTCAGTAAAGATGTGACAGGGTTTTTGTTAAATTGGCTAAAATGAGGAATGAGGCTTTATTCCTTTGTTCCTGTCAGGTTGTGCTGTCAATGAGAAGCTGGCAGAAAGAAACTCTCCAGGTGGCATAAAGCTCTCATAGTAACAAGTCCACAAAATAGCTCTGACCTCACTGTTCACCCACATATGAGCATCAGCAGTATTGCCAGCTCCAAATGTCCAGAAACACCAAGTCAGTTTTCCATGAGGTTTTGAATAGTCTTTTCTATTTTAGTGTTACTCTTAGTATTCGATATTGTTCAGTCAAGCTTAAAGTGTCTAAAGCCAGGAGGACTGAGAAAATACCTTTTTAATAAAGAAAATCCAATAATCTGTTAAATAAACCCAAGGTGTTTTTAAGACTCACAAGACAAATAAGACTGTGAGAGTTTACGACGCAAAGTCAGAAGGAAAGAGTTGTGTTACAGTCAAATCCTAACAGAATATTTCTGCTCTAAAGTTGCAGACATGAGGGTTAGGATTTTTTCCCAGAAAAGATAATTTAATAAATCCCAGCTTTCTGTGTTTTTCTGGAATTATTTGTAAGTCCTCAGGATAAACACATTCAGGGAAATTATCTTTTTTTTTTCCCTCACCAGGTTATTTTTCAAACAGAAATGTTCCCTGACTGTTATGTGCAGATGTAAAAACTGGTGTATTAGCACCATGAGACGTGTGATGAAAATAGGGCTTGGCAGGGGCTGAATCAGCTCTGCTGGCGAATCTGCAGCTACTCTAAATCATTATTGGCCAGTTTAAATTTTTATGGGTCTACTACTTTTGTAACATTTTAATGCTGTAATCTGATGAACAGTTAGTGATGAACTTTGGTCTCATAATTTATGGCAGTAAATAACTTTTAGTAAGTAACTATTGTTCTAAACTCACTGAAGGCTCTGTGCACCTATCACCTGTTAGACTGTACAGCAGCTTTATATAACGTAGGTCGCTTTACACAGCATCCATTGCATTTAGATGAATAACACATTTCAGACCCTTCATCTTGTTTCTTCTTCACTTTCTTTTCTTGTTTATATTCTCTACAACTTCCTATCATCTTTAATGTACGTTTTACCTGCCAGCAGTTAATGTTTTTAAATATAAGAGAGGACAAATACTGGGCTGCGCAGAGAATGTTTGATGTTAACTAATCTTTTTTTCCACAAGAACACTACCATTCTTGTTTGGATATCTAAAACAGCATCAAAGCCCAGAGTGGAAGGCAAGTCAGAGTGGAAGGTAAATTTCAGTCAAAAATTCCTGCCTGTCAAATTTTAAGAGACCAAATTGGCACTAAAATATCAAAATATATGAAAAATCATTTCTACCGAAGAGCAGGGATTTTTCACATTTTTCATATTTTTGCTATTATGTTATTACAGATCTGTCTAATGAAGACCACTATGCATGCCATGGGAAAGCCATTCAGGGTGTATCTGATGTTTTGTGCATATGGGCTTCTCCCATATGGGAAGATTTGTTCACGATCTGTATTCTCATTCTATCTTAATAAAACAGCTATTTTATTGCACCATTTGTTGTTGGAACTTTCTTGTTAAGGGGAAGAAAGAACTCTGCACCATCCTTTTCTCCCTCTCTTGCCACACACCCCGTGCAGAGCACATGGACTAGCTGAGTTTCTTTCAAACTTTTAAATCTCTTGCTGTGCTTTGGATGTGGCTGTAACACACAAAAATATGAGGAAGCACATAGTTTCTCCACTCTCTAGTGGCCAAAACTTTAAAGTAGGAGTGGCTATAATTTTATTTTTTTTTACTGCTGGTACAGCCTCATTGAGCAGCAGCAGATTTTTCTCAGCTTGACATGCTAACAGAGCTGTGGAGGAATTTGTTATAATGGGGGAAATTTTGCAATGTAAATCACTCTAGAAAACTGAAGGAAATATGATTCACCATAATTAAGGAGAAATTACATGTATTCTCTTTGGTACCAGTCCAGTTTCTTCAACCAAAGGCAGCTGAAGCACACAAAAAATATTTACTGTAGACTTACTTAAAATATTTGAAACTGTTTGCATTATTTCCTACATAAACAGCACCTCTAGAGTTAGACAGCAAATGATGCCTCTGGCAATGGATAACCAGCAATTACTTTTTGCTGAAACCACATTAATGTTCTAAATAATGCAGTCACTTCTGTGTTAAAATTTCATGAGCTTGATTGTAATTATTCTTCAGTTTATGTCAGTCTCGACTCTACAGTACACTCTACAAGGCCTGATCCAGACCTAAAAATAGCATCAGCTGTGACTGATTTGTCCTTTTTTGACACTAGAAGACTGTAAATATGGATGGAAATTCCTCTTTGCATGTTATTAAAAGGTTGCCAGTTATGCACAATTACCACATTTGATTTAAAGATGTTCTCTCCTCATTTCTTTCCTGTAAAACTCACTAGGCAAAGAAGGGAACAAAAACGTCTAGACAGCCTATTAATAAGAAAAGACGACTTTTGAGAATTACTTGGGGGCAAGGGAGAAGCTGTAGCCTCAGCACAGAATTGCAAGTTTACAGCAGAACCCCACGGAAAATACGCATGTCATGGACTTTACTGCTGACCTGAGAAGGAAAGGATTTCCAGTCTTTCATGTAATTGGTACAAGTATGGAAGCCCAGACTTCCCCTTCCTGGGTCACCGGACATAGTTCCCTCAACTAGACTAGCTGAAGTAGGCTGTAACAATCTCTGTTGGCTGAGTTAGTTTCTTACAAGAACAGCCAAAATCCTGGACATTTCTCAGTATTTCAGAGCACTTAGATGGGAAGAGATGAAATATAGCCAGGTCTTATCACACAGTTTTCTCCTTTTATTTGTGGAAATATATGTTACACATTTGAGTAAGTTGCCTGTGGACCAGATGGGCATCAGTCAGTGTGCTGGTGAGCAATTTTACCGTGTATCACGTGCATCCCTTGAGTTTTATTCCTCCTTCCTCTTTACATTAAAATCTGTAGTAGTAGTATCCAATTATTGTCGCATTTTATATTTTGTTTCAATTATTAAATTGTTCTTAGCTCATCTTTTCTTTCCAATTCTCCTTCCCACTGGGCTGGAGAGAGCAGGGAGTGAGTGGAGTGGAGTGGAGTGGAGTGGAGTGGAGTGGAGTGAGTGAGTGAGCAGCCATGTGGTACTTAGTTGCCAGCTGGAGTTAAGTCATGCCAATAATTTAGCCCTTTAAGACAACCTTGGAAAAAAGTAAACAAATAGAATCATTGTCTTACAGGGTGTTCTGCAATGGGAGGTGCTTGTCCATTATGGTCCACATAAGAAAGGCACTCAGATTCTGTAAGGTATCATTCTAAATGCCATTTATTAGAAAAGAATAGCACAGATAATCTTACACTCCCTTAGTTGCTGACAACCCACATGCAGCATGCAACGCAGACCCTGTCCAAAGAGGAGAGTTTCCTCTTTGATCATTTGAGCTATTACTGGATTTTCTTACAAGGAAGTGACTCGATCTATCATTTCTACAGTCAAACAGAAGCGATGGTCACAGGAGAACTTCTTGCTGTTCCTTTGGCTAAAGGCAAGGCCACGTTGATGGTGCACTCACATCCAGCTGAGGTCATCCTGTGACCTAGAGCTTGTGCCACACCACACAGTCCCGAGGGTGTTCTGCATGGACAGTGTGGCACAGCACAGGCCTGGACATACTTGGGATTAACTTGTGTGGATCGCTAACTCCGTGGTATACAATGGTCTTCCAGTCATGATGAATTAATACATGGGGGAAAGTGGAACGCCTGTTGAAAAGCTAAACCTAGTGACAAAAATAGGAATACAAAAGAAAATGCCTAAAAAGTAAAGAAGAAAGCATTCTGAGAGTTTATCCAGGTGGAACAATGGATACTTAATTATCAAAATATCACTTTCACAGATACTGTTTTGCAAAATCAAACTTCTTTTAACTTGCACAACTCTTTTGAACTGGGCTTTTCATTTTATTCCTGGAATATTGAATTGAGATTGCTTACTACGGAAAATCAAGCTATTTCACCTGGAACAATCTGCCTTTAAAGGCTGATATAATCTTTAAGTTCAATTCAACATGTGCCTATCTTTAAATATAGGTCAAATAATCTATTAAACATTTCCACTGCTGCTTTTCTACATTTATTTCACCTGATACTTACACAGCTAATCAAATTTCATTCCAATCACTGAAACTTCAAATGTATTTTGCTATTCATACATTAAAAGCTTTGTTGACTGGGAGATCAGGTATGTGAGAAAATGTAAAGGAACAAGTGAAAGTAATGATTTCAAATCCAGTAAGGTCAGTTTTAAAGGACAGAAGAGCAGTTCCAGTCAAGCAGCTTTGGACCACAGTGTGTTTAGCTTCTCTGTAAATCCATTCGAAGCATGTATCTCTTCTCTATATATTCTATATTTATTATTAGCTTGTCTTTGTGGTGGCTTGACCCTGGCTGGATGCCAGGTACCCACTGAAGCTGCTCTATCACTCCCTCCTCCACTGGACAGGGAAGAGAAAGTATAATGAAAGGCTCATGAGTTAAGGTCTAAGAGAGGGCACTCACCAAATACTGTCATGGGCAAAACGGACTTTACTTAGGCAAATTAGCTGAATTTATTACCAATCAAAATTAGAGCAGGATAATGAGGAGTAAAACAAATCCTGAAAACACCTTCCCCGCACCCCTCCTTCCACCGCATGCCCAACTTTATTCCCAATGCTTTACCTCCTCACCTCCCCACAATGGGAGATGGGAAATGGCGTTTACAATCAGTTCATCACATGGTTTCTGCAGCTGCTTCCTCCTCAAGGAGAGGAGCCCTCCCCCTGCTCCAGCGTGGGGTCCCTTATGGGGGACTGTCCTCCACAAACTTCTCCAACATGAGTCCATCCCATGGGCTGCAGTTGTCACAAACTGCTCCAGCATGGGTCCTTTTTTTTCCACAGACTGCAGGTGGATCTCTGATCTACCACGGACCTCCACAGGCTGCAGGGAGAGAGCCTGCCTTGCGATGGTCTGCACCACGGGCTACAGGGGAATCTCCACTCCAGCTCCTGGAACACCACCTCCCCCCTTCTCCCTCCCCCACCACCCACCACTACCAGAACTGTGCCATGCAAACCCAATACAGTCTTGTAATTCACCCATCAGATCTTATCCTCTGTGCTATTATTACTGGATCTGTACTGGCTTAAATGATGTGATATTACCATTGATTTTGTATATTATGACAAAACATGACACCTTATTTTGCTGTATGAATAGAATAAGGGTGAAGAACCAGTTCAGAGGCATTTAACACATAGTAAAAGCACAGAGGATAAGCTCTGATAGGTGAATTACAAGACTGTATTTGCTTTCAAAATCTCAGTAATTCAAAAGTTAGAATATTTCTTCAGCTGTTGATGGATATCATGACAGCAGACGATCTGCTACACTGCAAAAGCACAATCTTTGACAGATTATTAGAATTACAGGATTTAGACATACGTGTGATTGATTCGTTTTGCCCTTGTGAGTAGAACACCAAAGAGGAAATTATTCTAGTTGGCTGGAGAATTAATCAGTGCCACCAAAATTTCATTTGAACAAAAAAAATATTCTATTACAATACTCTAGTATGTGTTCAAAATGTTCAAAGTTTAGTAGATGATTTTTAAAATTTCAGATCACTTTTTAAAAATATTATACAACTGGAAAAGCAAAATACTAATACAATCTTTTCAAACTAGCAAAAAGCTGATTCAGCTTTTGTTTCTGTTCTACTGTGAGCAGCTGGTCAGAAAAAGCCCACATTTTTCAGAAGTTTGTCTTAACAGGAACCATTGGTTTACAGTACCATTTAATGCAAAGAGAAAGTTTCTTCAGGGTAGCACAACACATTCTATTTGCTCAGAGCTAAAAATAGGGCCACTCTGCAGAGAACACTCTGTATTACCTGTATTTTTAATTTCTTTTCTACAGCACATGGTAGGAAACAAAACTCACGATATCATACACCATATATAATAGAAGAACAAGCAGACCACACATGAGTTCATGGTGCCAGTGTTCCTGATACCAAACATTTTTCATCGTGAATAGGCCTATTGAAGGCAATCTATGAAGTGGGGAAATTAAAATCCAGCTTTGTATTAATGCCTTACAACAGTAATTTGTAACAGGCAATTCCTTTAAGCAGTCATCTTTCTCAAGTTTAATGCACTAAAAATTGCAGGGGAAAAAAAGACTGTTTCATAAGGATCTTAGTATTCTGAGACTTCAGAAGATTTAAATACTTAGCTTGACATACTAGTGACAGAACAGTTATTTTCCATTAATATTTTCTGAAATTTCAACTCAAATGACAATTTAGCAACATTTGTTATCTACACAATAAAAATCTGAGTGACTTGTGGAATCACTCAAAAAAATCTGCATACAAATAATGCTCCGTCCTTTCGCTGTCATTGTATTTTTTTTATAACACTTTAATTTGTAAATGTTCCTAAATAACTTGAAATATTAATCTGTTTTATAAAGCAAGCTCTGCTCTGAATAAGATTGATAGCACAAGTACCAAGAGCACCTTTCTCCTGTTACCTGAGATACATATTCATTGCATTTTGTAGACTTCACTAAAATTTATTGCCTGGAATAAGCTGGATTATCCAGAGAGTACACATTTAAACTGAGTATTTTTGATCCAAACTGAAGTCAGCCAGGATGTGTGGTGCAGTATAACCACAGAATAAGCAAATATTAACAAAGAAGGAAAGTGCTGTTAACAAGAGCACAACGAACAGATTGAAGATACTGAAGTCAATTACATCCACATTTCCAGTGGTGAGGCTCCAGAACATGTTGCCCACGAAAATTGTGGATGCCCCACCTCTGGAGGTGTTCAAGGCCAAGTTGGATGGGGCTCTGAGCAACCTGATCTAGTGGAAAGTGTCCCTTCCCATGCCAGGGGGGCTTGGAACTAGATGATCTTCAAGGTCCCCTTCCAGCCCAAACCATTCTATGATTTTCTGAATCAAAAAGCAGGTGTGATTTTTATTTGCGGGATACATTGGATTATAGAAAGTCGTGTGTTCTGTGAATATCTTTACTTATATGAATAAGTTTATTAACAAGGAAAAAAAATGTGTATGTGCTTGGATGCAGAGAGGAGATACTCCTGCGCTCCCCATGAATGTCCACGGAAGCCAATATTGTAGGAGCCCTGTCCACAAACCTGCTGGGGCACTTTGTGTATGTGACTCCAACAGCTCTGGGACGAGCTCCGTCACTACTCCCAGAGGAGAGAAGTGAAAAAAGTCATCTTCCTTGGCTTGTGAAAGACTTGTTGAGAAATTCTGAAGGAAAATTGTGGTTGCCCTTGCTTAAACCTCCGGCTATAACTTCCCTCTGCAGATGTAATCATTTGTCCAACTCTTACAAGACCCACTTTGACAAGTTAGTTAAGGATAATTAGGTTTGAAGTTTGGTTAGTAAAAATTTAAGGCGACATTCTCAATTTCTGGATTTCAATTTCAGCATGTTCTATCAAACCCGAGTGAGCTTCCTTCCTTTCTGTGACATGCTCCACATGGAAGACAAGTGGTGTAAGTAGCTGATGGAATTTCCTGTGGACAGTCATGCACTGTTTGTGACTTGACCAGAAAGATCGGACCACATCAGTTCACAGCCTTCTCCTTTGCAGCTCCCACTAACACAAACTAGGTAGTCATGTGCAATTCCAAAACAATATATAAGCTTGAAAAGAGTATTTCTGACTTGCAGACCCTCCATACTTTAAGTAGAGGGGGGTTTTTAACTAAGTCAGCCAAGTTCTTGTGACGCTGTTAAAGACTGAGGCCTTTTTAAAGTTGTCTAGTAGAATATATAAAAGGCCTTGCACTGAAACTTATGGAAGATAAATAAGCACTACAATATCTCCATAAATAATGGAAGAAAACAAAAAAGTTAGTGTTTGAGTGGGCATTTTCAAAAGGAGAAAAAGTTGGAAGGTATTTTTAGATGTCTGTTGCACATTTATCAGTTTCTCCTTGGATAAATTTGAAGCATGTATCCTAACCGGTGCCATAGGTTTTAAGTTAAAAAGAAAATTGTAAATTCCATTTTAATATGTATTTAACAGATTACTCTATAAAAATTCTTCCTCACCTAAGTCAAAATATAAAGGAGCACAGGAAAGCACAGAAAGTTTTCATGGCATTCTATCATGGTAGATGCAAAATTTTTTAAAATATTCATCAGAATGTTGCTATATTTTAATGGAATAAAGAAAAAACAGCCTATAGCTGGAGATAAGATTTATGTTTATATCTAAACCATCTTAGACTACTGACTAATTTTTAAGTTGAAAAGTTGAATTGAAGTGTGACACATATTCCTTACTTGCAAATAAGCACCATGGTAGAAGAGAATTCAAGCTTGTTTCTTTTGATACCATCTCTCGAAAAAGTAAGGTTGTATGAGACTGAAATCTCCCTTGCTGCCCCTTGGGACTTTTTTTGACTTGAAATAGGGGTACTAGAAAAAATTTCATCACAGTATACTAGTTTATGTGCTGTCACACTGAGAAAGCAACATCCATAGTTACAAGTTACCTGTCAATTAAAGAGTATGATTTTAAATTCACCTGTTTCTACGTGTTTTGCAAAAAGTAATTAGGCTCCAGGATGAGTCTCTGAAGCAAGTATTATTACTAAGTTAATCTTTTAGAGCTCCTTTAAAACTGTAGCCAGGAGAAGCTTTCTTTCATTCCCTAGAAGGTCAGAGCTGATAAGCTTAATAATGCAAAATTATCCTGCTGTTAAATTGCTAGAGCAAGATAAGCTGTTGGAAGCATAGACGTCAGTGATTAAACAAGGTCAGCAACAGAATTCCTGCTCGCAGTTGCCTCACCCATGTTCTTATGAACACAGCTATATGTTTTACGTGATACAGCCATTGACTTGTCAGTCAAGACATGCCCTGACTGTACCCCCCATTCTAACATGTGGCTTTCTGTAGAGAAAGAAATGCTGTTACTGCCCTGCTGCTTCAATTCCTGTCTAAGCCTCTCATTTCTGCCAGACACAACCAAACATCTTCCTCTCTAGGGTGCTGTGTTTCCTTTCACTTTCCTTAAGTCTTTTTTCTTCTAAAAAACTTTACTGCATTCTCCATTATTATTTTAATATTCATATCTCTGCATTGTCTGAGATTAAGAATTATCAATATGTAAATTGCCTGCCTATTTATAGTGCATTATTCTGGATTTCTTCTTATAACTTTCTGTCATTATTTTCTCTTATGATTTTTGCCTTTACTTAAATTGAAAGATTTGAGTATTTGATAACTTTTAAACACATAAAGGATATCTTTATTTGCTTAATGTGATCAGAAAAATACAGATCATCGAATTCTATGTAGTGACTTTTCCAGCTTGCACAACAGTTATTTTAAGTTGAAGCTTCTATTTTAGGAAGAGGTAGACTTTGGTTGTGTTCAAATGATGCATTTTACACCATCCATGTCAACTGTGTTTTGTTGGTTGAGTTCAAATTATACACCTTTACACAACCCATGTAAATTTTGTAATTTTAATTTTCTTTCTAGTTCAACTTTAAGGAATTTGAATTTTGGCCATTAAATCTGCAAATGCTTTTGACTGCTACAAAAAAAGTTTTATAGTACTAGATACCTTCTACCATGAAAGTAATTATAAACTAAGTAAGTCACCTTAACCTTTGTGCCTTTGAGCTAAGTAAACTGGGGTTTTTTCACTGAGTAATTAAAAATTGACAGCTAGACCACAGACCAAGCCTCTGGTTCTGCAATGTAAATAGAAAAGTCTCTTACTGCATATAAATAATTTAAAACTTTTTTTTTCCTAATATAGCAGTTGAATAGACAGTCCTTCGTGTTGCTCAAGACTGCATCACATAACTGGAACCAAGTCCTGACTGCAGACCGAAAACCAAACTGATCATTCAATAATTAATCCTTAAGAAACAGTCATTTGAGACACACTGAAGACACTGAACAAAATGTCAATAAAATATATCAAAGTTAAATGTCTTCTCATTCTTCTCATTCTTCACATTGTTCTCATTTCTCAAACATACAATCCAAAGCATACAAATCCGATATACAAGTGAAATCATTATCTTTGTATGGCTATCATGGTCTTGCTGCCAACCACTAGCAAGCACTGCTACCAAGCTCTTAAAAGATGTGTTCGTGTGTTTCTACTCTCTTAAATTTTATTTTAAGGAATTTACATTTTTAAGAAATGTAAATTTAAAAAGTAGCAATTGAATACTGTTCCTATCTCAAAGTTCATTTCAAGCTACAGCGCATTTTACAAAATCTGTATTCAAGGAAAGTAATTAAAGCAGTCATCTTTTTTCTTAGGCAGTGAACTTTCAATCGCTTATTTTCTGCAGAAACCCCTTATCCAGCACCATGCTTTGCCTCCTTGGAACCAAGATGCTTTGCGTCATCTCTGTAGAAAAATCTGTGGGATCCACTTCCGCAGCACCTGCCCTGCGGTCTCTGTAGACAATCTTAGAGTCTCACTGTGACATTTTAAACATGTTGGAAGTCAAGGGTAAGGACAGGATGTGTTTGTTTTCTCCAAGATCTTAATTTTCTCTTCTTTCTAACAGTACAGTAAATGTAAACACGATGTTGATTATATTATGAAGCAAAATTTATTGCACCGTGATGTTTTTAAACTAAGAATTAATTATCCCAAAGGCAGGAAGCAATACTGATATGAGCATCAGTTTTTCTATCAGTGTTTCTCTTCTAAGCTATTGCACAAATCAAACATAGTGAATTTCTTTCAGTGAATATTTGGAAATGGAAAACATCTACTTGAGAAAGAAACATCTACTAGCTGAAAATGTATAGTCACTTGTGTGAATACGTGAGAACATATATGGGGACTTTGTGTGTCTAATCATCATCTGTGCTGGTTAAAGCATGACAATATCTTAAATCTTATCATCAAGTTAAGCAGTAGTTATAGTTGCTTTACTTCTTCTGCATTTCCTTACACCAATCAAGCTACTAACAAAACAATAATGCTGTGAAAAAGTGTTCTATGTCAACAGTTGATTTGTCTATATTATTGTTCCTTGATTGGTTAGAAAAGGATTTAAGCAATATAGAGTTTTCAGGGCTGTTGCAGTTTTAGAGGCAGTGTAATTTTTCACAAATCTAGGTGGACTTCAAATGCTGCAATAATATTAGGAAAAATAGTTTGCTCAGCCCAAGTCACAAGTAGGATCACTAATTCAGTTGCTCTGGCCTTACTGCTCCCTGTGGAAAGGCTAAGTAATAGCTAATGATTTTCTAGGAGCTAAGTTCACTTGAAGTCTATACACTTCTAAAAATAAAACAGTCTGAAAGGCATTATTACTGAATGCTTTAACCTTTGAAAGTTAAAAACATCAGAAGACACTGAAAAGTAAGAGAAATCGTCTCACCGCGTAGCCTCTTTTCCTTCCCTTTCTGGAGAGGATGGGGGAAAGAGAAGTGGCTTAATTGGAGTTTAATTTTTGGCTGGTGTTAAACACCATTCAATTAGTGCCCAATGTGGGGCACGAGAGGGTTGAGATAACAGTTTTGACATAAGCATTTGTGTATTAAAGACAGAGCTCCTTGGTTACAGTGTTGCTCAATCTGTTCATGTGGGTGTGGTACCTAACCCTGCAGATATTTCTGTGTGTGCTCCTCGTGACTTTCCAGAGGGGGAGAGGGATCAGGATCACTTTGTTGCTGTACTGCATGATATCAGTTTGCGACATAACAGCAAGGGCAATGAGGATCATTTGAGATGTGTGTTCATTGTTTTCCTCCTGCCCTGGCCTTGGGTGCTACCTCTGGGAATTCATTAATAAATCTTACCCAGCCTGTGGGGGAAGCAGGGGAGGATGATTTTTCCAAATGTTTCACCCCCTTCTCCTCCTTAAGGCCTCCTACAACAGAGAAATTTTAATTCCCTCTGGATGTTAAGGAAAGCATGTTCTTGTTGCTATGTCTGCCAGGTTTCCTCAGAACAGTCTATTACATGTTTAGAGTCAGGACAGAGGAAGGTTGTCCAGATACCCACCCCAGGGTAGTCATGAGGTGCATGGAATGTGGAAGAAAATGGGCCAGCTTTTGAAGGAGTATTCCTCTCTAATGGTTTGGAAGTTCAGCCCTGAACAAACACAGGACAAATAAAGTGGCAAAATATTTGAAAGAGAATCTCTGTAGCAGTTCCAGGGAGGTGCAAAGTTATGCAACATGCTGAGCACTGCTTATCAGACACTGCTCCTCACCAGCCAGCGCCCTCAGGGGAAGGAGGAGGAAAGCAGATCAACGCACTGTGGCCACTCAAACTGCAGCTGAACCGGAGAAACAACTCGTGCCAGGCAGTCACCCCTACAGAGAAGAAGAAATCCAAGACCAAATCAGTTCATGCAGTGAGTGATGAAGAGGAAGCAGGACCCTGACAACCAGAAGAAGAGTCAGGGCCAGAGATAATCAAGCGATCCTATATCCCTGGGTGAGCTATGAGATATCCAAAGAGATTTCAGCCAGCAGCCAGGTGAGCCCGTACTGCAGCAGTCAGGCTTGTGCTGGGATATCACGGCCAGTGGTGTGACACTAGATGGAAATGAAGCCAAGTAATTCGGATCCCTGTCCCAGCGTGCAGGCATTGACCAAGGGATTGAGAAGAGACCAGAAACTCTCAGCTTATTCAAGTATCTCAGTAAATAATGATGAGTCTTGTGTGAAGACTCAGCAGTTTTATGCCACTTAACGTGGCACTTTAAAATAAATATCTACCTTGTAGATCTGCAGCCTGGGATTTAATTTTTTTCATGCTATTAATATTAGTGCATAGTAACTTCTGTATGATTGAAACACTTTTGAGCCTTTCAGTGGCCAAGAAAAGATGTAGTAAGGATTTTATGCATCAAGCAGCATGGAATATAAAAAAATATTTATAAAAAACTACTTACTTCTCAAAGCCATTTAATATAGAAAACATGGAGTGTTTGTACATGATGTGTTTCATTTAGCAAATATTTTCAGAAAAAATATTGATAGTTTACTGTCATCCATAGAGTATAAAAACAAGATTTCATGTGGTAGATTGTTTATTAAACAATTTTTTGGTGAGTTTTCATACTCTGATCTTGTAGTGACAGCCTTCCTGATCTACAAGCAAGTGTTAAGAGATATCAGAATTATTTCTTTAAGTATCCATTACTGTCACTGTCTGATCACAGAAGTAGTGCTTGGCAGCATGTTCCTTTAGAGTGTCAAAACCATAATTTTCCCAAAATATTTTTTCAAGGCACATACTTTTTACATTGAAATTAAATTATTTTTATGTGCTCCATTAGCATTGGAGGTATTCCAGATACAGCAGCTGCAGAATATAGCCATTTGGAAATAACACTTCAGTGTTTTAAAATGAGAAAAATAGCATAGCTTTCTAAGGTGTATTGATTGTCAGTGATACTGATAGACACAAACAAAAGGAAAACTGCTCAATATTAACAAGCAATATCTATGACTGCATCTACAACAATTGCCTTAGGAACAAATGCCAGTGAGAATTTAATGTTAAAATTTTCTCAAAGGGATGCTCAGAGCTCTAAGTAGGGGATGATACAAAAAAATAATAGTATTGCTATTCTGTGCTAGAAGCAGATAACTGTCCATTTTCACACATAGCTTGTAGTCTTTGATTTAGTTCTTTATTATTTATTTTTAAGGGAGAAATTAATACATTGTACTGCTTTAAACTGTACTTAACCAAGTGAAACAAATTGAGCTGGTGTTCATGGAAAAACCCACCAATAATTTATTGCTTCAATATCAAAGCTATATTACCAAAGAAGAGATTGTTCTCTTGTTCTCAGATTTGCTGGGAAATACAAGACTTTTTTTTTTTCCTTTTTTTTCTTTTTTTTTCTTTTTTTTTTTTTTTAGTATCTGTGAGTTATTCCATTCTGGTCTAATTTTCTTACCAACACCAGTATCAGCCAAAGCTAGTTCTCTCCAGCTTTAAGGTATTGTGGGAAAACTTAGGATGTCTCTTAGTCACTGCTTCACAAATTAGAGAGTATATGCCCTTATGGCATTTATCTTGAGGCAGAAAATAGTCATGAAGCACTGGTGGAAGTGACACAGAGTGCTACTTCTGCATTATGCTTCCTGGCCGTAATTTTACAACCTCACCTAATTTTCCTCCTCCCCATTTGGGCCTGCTCAGCCTCAAGCTGACTGCGATGGGATCTCATTAATGAGTATAAATACGTAAAGGGTGGGTGCCAAGAAGATGGATCCAGGCCATGCTTGGTGACGCCAACTGCTAGGACATGAGTCTAAAGGCAGAAACTGGTGCACAGGAAGTTACACCTGAACATGAGGAAGAACTTCTTTACAGTGCGAGTGACTGAGCACTGGAACAGGTTGCCCAGAGAGGTTGTGGAGTCTCCCTCACTGGAGATATTCAAGAACTGTCTGATCACAATCCTGCGCCGTGTGCTCTATGTGCAATGTGCAATGACCCTGCTTGAGCAGGGAGGTTGGGCCAGGTGACCACTGCGGTCCCTTCCAACCGGACCATTCTGTGATTCCGTGATTGTGTGAATATAGAAAAGGTGGAAGTATCTTACATAACGAATATTAAGAGATCACTATCAGTACTGTGGGGAATGACAGCTGCACTGGGTTATGTCTGTGTTAAGAACTGAATATAAGTGTAGACATCAAAGGTTTTTACAACTCAGCTGGTGTAGTTTTTATACTGTGTCTACAACAATGATGAAAAAATTACTCAGTGTGTGATAGAGCATACTCTTATGAATAGCTTTTCATGATACTAATTTGACAGACTCCATAGTACATTACAGGTCTTGTTTTAATCACATCATGATGTCAGCCTATTCACTCCTTGAGACCTTATACTTGATGTGTTCTTGTATGAATTAAACCCAGGATTTCTGTAGGCAGAAGTAGAATAGTAGGGTTTTTTTTTAAATCTGCAATGGAATCCATGGCTTCAGGTCATTTTTGTAGCCTCTTGAAGTAGATAGAAAGGAACAATAATTAATTATACTGTTTTACATACCTTGAACGCAAACTTTACTAGTACTGAGAATACTGAAAATGCTGACATGACAATCTTGAAAATAGAAAATAAAAAGTTGGAAAAATGTAGATAATGGTTTACAGTTTTTCACACCTTTACAAGTTAGAAATAAAGAACTCGAGATAAAAAGTATCCAGTTTATATTTTAAGTAGTTTTTAAAAATTCCAGCAATAATATATATAGCTTTTCTTCTTGACTAATGGTGAAATTCACTGTAGTAGGGAACACTAACAGTACTGTGCTTGACTTTTACCTAAATTCTTATTTGCAGCCAAGATTTAGGCAGAATACATTTTGAATAACAATGATCTTATAGAGTCATAGAGCAGAAATGTCATGAAGGGGAGATATTTGCCTTAGCCCAGCGGTAACATTGAAGGGACTTGCTGTATGAACCACAAAGGAAAACCATACCCCTGCTTTGATTATGTGGGCTGGCTGCAGAAAAATTTTGAAGAACACTGTACTTTCAAAAATATTTCCTTTTAAAAATCATAACATTGCTGCATAGCATGCCAAGGTGTTTCTTCATTTATCACTGTTATTTAAGTGCCTGACCTGTGCTTCAACTGTTATTTACAGAGAACCTGAGCATATTGGATAGAATCAGCAGAAACTAGATTAGATACAGTAGGGTTGGAACAGAGTGGTTTGCATTATAGAGTAAAGAGTTTAGCCATTGTTTCAAGCAAAAGACAATTTTTCATTTTTTCTCTCCTTAATAATATATTCATGAGATGAGAATACCACTTCAGCCCCATAAGGCCCAAGTATATAGTCTTCATGTGGAACCACAAGGGGGTGAATGAAAGTCCTGAAGTTTATACAGCAATGTAGATCGAGATGATAGGCTGCAGTGTAGGTGGCATCTTCCTTGAAGCCACTGCTGCAGTTCTTTCACCTCCAATTCATTTTATAAGCACTCAATTCACCAAAATGCAAACTCACTGCCAGGTTTCCCCACTGCAATTCTACAGACCAATCAGCCTGTGCTTATATTGAGTCCACATATGCAGTTCTTAAAGATGTTACAGAATTTCTATAAATTAGGGGTTGAATCTTGTAGATGCAGCTTCTTTATACAGTTTTGCCTTAATGGCCAAAAAGTCCTTCATAACAATGTTTAAGCCATTAATCATAACATTTCAGTCTCTCATAGTTGTGGAACATTTAAAGGAAGTTTGGTTGTTTCACCATTAAATTCAAACACTAGTCCAAATGTAGATAAGCTATCTTCATGCTTACATGCCTGAGTAAATCAGAACTAATAGGAGATGATGAGTTGGCATCATGTTCAATAATACTTTAATCACCACTCCTAACTATAGCCATGTTTGTTGAAATTTAAAAGTTAGTTGACGTGACCTAAATTAAAAAGAAAACATTCTATATGAGAAGCTCCTGAGTGAAAGCCAATGGCTTATTAGTATCCTTTACAATCACAGAATAGTCTAAAAGCTTCAACGCTGATAACGAATTGAGGATAATACGCAGCAGCATGTGCATTATTAATAGTTACTTATGTGTGAATAGAAACTCAGCCAGACTTGTCTGAAAGTGTACTTCAAGGACTGCTCCTTAATTTTACATCTGAGGAACAGGTTTGTGAAGATGAACGTGACATTTATTATTCATTTAAGAATTGACAATAGGGAAAGTCTTATTCCTTTTAAGTATATTTACCCTTGTGTAATGGTAGCGTAGATCCTTCAAAATCTCAAAGACTCTCCTTGTGACCAAAAGTGCTAAGACAGCAAACAGCCATAAAAATTTCAGTTATGTCAGCTGTGGAAGTTATCTTTAAGTTCTTGTGCTCTGAGGAATCACCTTGGGATTTCAAAGGAATGAGATCTTTTGCCTAGTTCAACATATTCACAAATTATTTGGGAACAGTAAAGTGATAATTTTTGCTGCTATCAAATTATTCAGACTAATCACTTTTAAATTGGAAGCGAAAGGTTGCACTGATAATACTTAATGACTGACAAAATGACAGATGATATGACGACAAATGGAAAGGAAGGACCACTGCTTCCCAGTGGTGCAGACACTTTGTGGTAGACTCATTTGATCAAATGTACTTACGAAGTAAACTTCCACCTCTAATTTAGTTTCCTATATCCTGTCAAAGGTGTTGTCCATGCTGTCCTAAAGCAGCTCTTGAAAATTCACATTTTTCTCTGTTGAAAAAAAAAAAGAGATTAGAATAAAACTCTGAACCCCAAGACTTGTTCAGAAAGCACCAAAATGCATTAGCAAAATTTTCTACCATCCTCCTGGGCCAGATACACTGGAGGCTGCTGATGCACATAGTGACACTGCAGTACAAACACATTGCACTATAAACACTTTAAACTCATACTGTCTAAAAAATGCTTTTCCCTGAATACTTTCACCTTTAATTTTACTAAAATGGTTTGTATTTTACTGAAAACTTCCTTACTGCTGTTCTAAGTTTAGTTAGGGAAAGGATCAATGCCCTTTCACCACCTATTAAAGCAATAAAGAAGTTTACTTTGATTCAGGAGTTGCTATAGATCAGTAAAGTGTTTCTTTGGGAAACAGAGAACCACAAAGTCTCAACTTAATTTTCCATTTTTTTTTTTTTCCTTAATTGTCCAGTGCACATTCTTCACCTATGCAACACCCTTGTTAATGAAAACTGACTGTAGGTCTAACAGACCAACCATCATGAAAAGTTTTCCAAATTCAGAGACTTTTCACAGGTTTGAATCTCTGTAGTCACTGGTATCAGGCTCCTGTGTGGCTGTTTCTTCAAAATATGAGCAAAATACAGGGCAATACATTGCATTTGGTGACTCAATTGCCATTAACAGGACTCAGGACAAGCCTTGTGTCAGCTCTTACACAGCTGCCTGCCTATCATCTAAGCCCTAGTCTCAAAAGCTGGTGATATCTCTGGCTGCAAAGAGAGACATCTCTGCAGACATGAAAAAAAGTCAGTAATGACTGGATGAGCACCACAAATCTCCAGTGCCTACAGTTCTGACCCCTGTTATTTTTCTGGATTGATTTAATTTTTCCACTCTTCCAGGTAAGAAAATGGGTATTTTAACAATTATAAACCACTATATATGTGTTAATTATGGGAGAGATGAAACCAATAACAGCTACTAGCAGGGAAAAAAGAAGGTTTAGAGAAAAAAAAAAGTAGTAAAAAAATTTAAGTATGTGTTAAAGATGAGTGCTGAAAAGGACAAGGAAAAAATGTGTCTAAGTATGACAAAGCAAGAATGAAAAGGAAAGAATGAAAAGAAATTGTAATGAACCATACATAGCACAGAAACAATAGGAGAGAGCAGAAATGCACAAAAATGTAAAAGAAGGTCAGAGATTAGAAAATTTTAATTTCTAATTCAGTTGTCACAAGCAATTGTAGATGCTAAAAGTTTAAAAGAGTCAAAAAAGCTAAAGGTTGCACTCATGGTAGAAAAAATAATTTTAAGGACTGCTACATGCAAATGATTAATTCCTGGCTTTTGAATGTCTGAGCCGTAAAATGCTGGCGAAATGCAGGAGAATTTTCTGGGGTGCTGCTACTTGCAATTACTATATTCTTATCCTTTTCCATGCTCTCCAGGCTATGCACTAAGCAAGTAAGCAATGAAACCACTGCCATCATTCCAGACAATTAATTAATCCTAAAGATAACAGAAATAGCTGAACATTCTTAATAGTACTGGAGTTCAGCTGCTAATCAACAGCAAAACTGGAAGAAAACTATAACATATTTTGATCACTAAGATGCAACAAATCTTGCAGAGAATCATCTTACAGATTTTGTCACAAGTTCTGTAATGCAGCTGATTTAAACATTTGATATGAAGATTTTTTTCAATATTTCCATTTAAAACTGTTGATTTAACAATATCTAAATCTTTCAGGTGGAAATAACTGATTTTGTGAACATTTCTAGTACATTTATCCAAATTATTCTGTTTAACAAGTTTGAAATCTCTTTCAACTACATTGTTCGACTTTTATTATGTAATTTTTACAAGAAATAAAAGTGTTCAGAATTCATAGTGAGAAGTAGAATGAATGTGAAGCAAAGAAGCTACAAAAACCCCAGCAATAATAACCCATCACTTTTACTCCTGGCATGATATTAGCATCTGACCTGACATTATATTCACTAGCAGTCAACGCATAGATGAAACCATCAGGTTTTGCATGATATCAAATTACAAACTCTTTCTGGTTGCATCTTAAGATTTTATTTTACTATAACTAAATACGTGGAATTTTTTTTTCCATAGGATACTTCTGTTTCTTGGACAGGGCAGAAGAGAATTTGATCTGCATGCCTGTTCAGTCTACAGTGGGACTACATGGAGAAGAACAGTTCTGAGTGAAAAAAAAAGCAGAAAAAGACATAGGGCTTTTTGATACCCGAAATCAAGGAAGCAACTGCAGCTCTGGAAATCTCAGAAGCCAATGTCTTATTCTGAAGTCAAGCCCAACCATTTATCCTTCCGTAGTTACCATGGACATAAGAAGATATAAGCTTCAGTTCATATGCAAGCCTAAATTCATATTGGATAGAACTAAGGACAATATTATGCAGTATTTGAATATCCAAGATGGAAATTTGAGCCCATATTTTTTTATATTTACTTTTCAGCAGTGCAGAGCTTCACAAGTTATCTTTTAAGAGGAACACATCATTTTAGCTCATATTTAATTCTCTCAACTTGAAATTCATATCCCACTGAAAAGGAACACTGCAATGCAAAGGTCTGCTTGAAATATGTTATGGACCATGTTTTACACAATGTCACCTCTGATGGTAAATAAGATGTTTACACAGCATTCTGCAAACGACTTGTGCATAAAAAAAAAGAAGTCATTGGGAAAATGGAAAAACAAATCCACTGAGATTCCCATAATTAAACAGAAGAGGGAAGTAGAGGGCCAATGTCAGTACGGTTCCAGCCACTGGACTTCATTAGGGCTATTTTCAGATCACACTAATGAGTCAAAATATCTGGAAGGTAATGCCAGTTTCTGTGCAGCAAAGGTTGCACCCAAGTAAGACTGAAGTGAATTTGAGTGAGCGAGGTGACAGGAGAGAATGGAACAAATGTTTTAAAAGATCATAGCAGTTTCCCCTGCTTATCCATCAGATATCTGAGAGAACAGTCAAGTAAGAATAATTTCATGTTTGAAGCAGGGTTGTGATGGCCATCAAGAAGCTGTAAGGCATTCAGCAAGTGTTAATCTAGAACCTGGGAGAGATACTATCTAGAATATCATGAAGATCTTAAGACAGAAGTTCGAAGGGTTTTATGAAAGACAAACATTTGAGAATTCATCACCTCATAATCAATGTGGAGGAGAAATGACTTGGTGTCACAATCATACAGTGTGCCAGACACTGCATAACTACATAATCAGTGCTGGTTCCTTTCTGATCATGTTTTCAGCCTTGAGTATAAGAGGGAAATCAGAGCAGCAAGGATGAGAATGACAACCACCATGTCAGCATGAAAGGCATTACATTAAACTGCCTAATAGTTGTCTAGTTTTGAAAAATGTCTATGAACTATATACAGACTACCAATCCATGGGGTTCTCTGAGTACAATACACTTACTGTGGAAATAGCAATGAAAGAGAGTCCCTCTTTGAAAACAAGAATGGTACTTGAAAGCTAATGGTAACACAGTTCTAAGGCCGATTCTTTCAGACATCAGATTATAGAAACTGCACACAATAATGTACCTTTGCCTTCTGTTAGGGATGTCCAAGTCACAGAAAATGTTTTCAAAAGAGAAAGCAGACAGCAGTTCATTAAAGTGTTTTAAGGTAATTTTTTTGGGTTCTTGCCAGAAGCCTTGCTTTGTTATTAAAGCCTGCCAAATTGCAAGAATTATTTTTCACAGATATTTTCAAACTCTGTAGCTGTAGTTACTCTGTTACTTGTCTTCAGTGACTTTTCCAGGATGAAAATAAAGTTGATGTTCCATTTCATTCATGTTTTTAGGATCAAATGATTATACATCATTTTTGACCCGTTGCATGGACAGTACACTTTTTGCACCATTTTACTGATCCTCACAGCACGAAAAGATGTAGACTGTGGAAATGGAGCTGTCAGCCCAATTTGAGAAACAGCAACAGCAGCAGAAAAATAACAAAGCCAGCTAACCCTTTAGTCCAAGGAGTGAGACTACAGCAGCAGCAACTGCAATCCCTGCTGTGAAGGAACATTTCTTGTGTATTGCTTTTTTGACTCTTTCCTGGAACTGATTTTTTATACAGTGGGGTTATTCCCTACTTGATTTACAAAGAAAAGAAAGTCAATAGTACTGAACCAGCAGCCTAAAAATATACTGCTAGGTTTCATTAAAAATTCTTATTTAATCCGTTCTCCATATCCACGCTTACTTTGTCATTTAATGTGCAGGTTTTGATATTTCTGCCTTGAGTTCTTCCTGCTTTTCTTGAAATTACCCTTCTGAGTTTTGGATCACAGTCACTCCTAGTGAAGTTCCACTGCCAGTACAAAAGCAAGGGAGGGAATATTAAATTTCACTGTCCTCTGATTGCACAGACCAATCAATCTCCCATTCCTTAACACAGAGTGCAAAAGACTGCCCATTTTGATCATTCGCTGGGAATTTCTGTGATACTGAATCAAGTTAATATCTTGCCTAGTATTCCTTGTATGCTGATAATATGTACAACACCTATATGCATATACCTATAAGCTTTTGAAGTAGAATGCATTTGAGCTGAAATATAGGTTAACTGGGTCAAACTGTCATTTCCAGAGACTTCTTTGAGGCCCTTTATAGGGTCTTCATGGTACATCTTTGAAAGGGACAGCAGTCACTCTAACAGTAATGTTTAATATGAAAACTAATGTATTTTCTCAATTTATAAAATGCATGACAGCAGTACAGTTCTTTCTATTAGTGGTGAAAATTATTCTGCTTTTCTTTCCAATACCTCTGTTTAAACTTTCGATAGCACCACAGAATTTTTCTTCCAGGAAGTGCCAAAAAATCATCATGGTATCTCAATATTCTTAAATCTTTTGGAAAAAAGGTGTGAGGGAGACCAACCAATCTTATCTCAGGAGAACTAGGCAGACAGGAGTCCAGGAGTGCCCCAGTCCTTCTGCCACAGCACATCATAGAATCATGGGATCACAGACTGGACTGGGTTGGAAGGAACCTTAAAGATCATCCAGTTCCAGCCCCACAGCTGTGAGCAGGGACACCTTCCACTAGAATGGGCTGCTCAAAGCGTTATCCATCCTGTTCTTTAACACCTGCAGGGATTGGAGACCCACAGCTTCCTGGGCAAGTTGTGCCAGTATCTCACTACTCTTGTAGTAAAGAATATTTTCTTACAGCATTTGTTTGATTTTAGTGTGTGAACACAGGCACCTGCATCATGGCAGGCACAATTCCTGCTCTGGAGAATGGTGTCCATCTACATTGGAACTCCTTTAAACTCTCTTTGCCATTTTGAGTTCAGTGACCTGCAGTGGATATAAGAAACATTATGCAAAAACTGAGACTCTTTTTTTTAAACCAACTCTTAAATTCTTTACAGGGTTGCCATGCACCCATGCACCTGTGCAGTAGCCCTCAGTGGAGAATTTTCTGGGTCTTCTTAAAGTTGTAGAAAAGGACATGTGGTGTTTTCATGCTCAGGTTGAGCATGAAACAAGGTCTGCAGGAGACTGTTACAAGGTCCTTCACAAAAAATAGCTGCATTTTTTTGTTTTGTTTTCTGATAGGAGCTAAATATTCTTGATTTTCAGTGCTGTCTTGATGAGGAATAACTCATAACATTCTTGTTTTGTATATTCTTCTCTTAAACCTCTTGCATAATACACACAAATATGAATACATGTATCCACTACAAAATTTTCTGTTGAGCTCCCCTCCAGCAAAAAAAGCTGAGCCCAACAATGATGAGCTGTGGTAATAATGCTGCTGTCACAAGGAGTACAGAAGTCCTTATCCTTTAAAGAGTCTGAGATTGTAAAGAGAAGAATATATATTATTAAACCAACTAAAAACCATGGAAAACAACAGACACTTCTGAATGCATAAATCTCCTACAGGTCCCTGCAAAACTTCTTCCTATAAAGGGCTTCTCTTCTTCAAAGTATGCCTATTTTCCAAAATTATATCCTCTAGCTTAACAGAATATTTCCACTGATGGTGTATTTTAATTTGGGGACAATATGGTATCTAGATCAGTTTATTGGCCTGTATCTCCTTTCTCAGGAGCATTTTTTTTCTTTCAGCCTAGCTATCCTCCAGCCTAATAAAATATTCATTTTTCCATACCCATTACATGTCTTACAGTCTTGTCACAGATGATCAAAATTACAACATTTCCATTCCTGTGACAAGGGTAAGTTCTAGAATATTCAATCTTGCTTAAGCAGCAAATTGTCATGTATCAAATTTGGCAGCTTTACCTCACTCAGAAATGGTTCTCAAAGAGTAATCTGCAAAAAACTTGCAAACACAAAGATGAGTGCTGTGATGGTCAGAGAAGAAACATATGCACTGGCCTATGCACATGGTTCAGAAACTGTCAGCTCTATTAATTTGCAGATAATGGGCACTCTGGGCATGGGAAGCCAGGACCAAAGGGGCTTCAACCCTGCCAGGGGCATCATCCCTGTGGTTCAAGCTACAGGGCAGCCCTGGACCCAAGGGGCAAAGACAACATCTCCAGCCCCACGTGCAGTGGTACCACACCAAGCAAGCTGGCCAGATCTGCTCCCCGCCTACAGGGAGGCATGAGCTCAGCCTAACCCCAGAGCTACAGAAATGGCTCTGCAAAGGAGGTTTCTGACTTTTAGTTTGGTCCCTTGTCCTCTGGAACTTACAAACCTGTATTTGAAAATCAGGTTTGTTTTTAGACTTTTACTTTTTTAGATAAAAACGCATTCATCTCTCTTCCTTTAAGAATCTAAAATAAATAGTTAATACTGATTGGAAAGAGTCAAAATTTATTTTCCCTGTTAACAAAACTGTGCAAAGCATTTATGCAAGGCTAGCAATTTCAGCAAAATTACAGGCTTTCTCAAGGTGCATATAATTATTGACATTCCTGTCTCAATTTCCACTTCAAAACTATCAGAAATAATATTCTGGTCTTTACAGAAGACTTCATATTTTTCATATTGACTTTTCTCTCCTGTGGAGAATTTTGATGCATTTTCTAGAAGAGGGTGTTTTGCACCTCCCTGAGGAAGACTTGGTCCCACATGCTCAAATCTCCTGTTCTGTAGCCAGCTTAACCTCTCTGATACTAAGCAGCTGTGGTCTTTTCCTTTAAGGGAAAAAATGCCTTTTGTCTTTAAGGACAAAAATGTCAGTTTTCCTGTCAGTTTTTCTCTGTGTCCTATATAATATCTCAGCAGAGGTACAGTCCACGTGATTAAACTCTGTAACAGCAAGCTACATTCTCCTCTTGTGGCCTGTGCTGTTCATTTATCAGGAGAAAAAGAATTGACGATAAATCTGTTTTCATTAACTTAGCTGTCTTGTACTAAACAGTTTCATGCTCTGTTCTTTTACCAGCTGATAATACTGATACCTGTTCTGAGTGATACTCCCCATTTCAATCCTCTGAACCTTGGAGTAAATACAATTGATAAAAGCAAAAGCTTACAGAGGCTTTTAAACTTAATTGCAGATATTTGAGCAGAAAAAAAATGCAAATGTAGCCAATAACTTTCTTTTATAAGCATATGTCACTCATTCTTTGAGCAGACTGGAATATTCACAAAACACATTTTCTCAGGAGTTATATTTTAGTAATTACTCCTGTCAGATAGGAAGAAATCAAAGTTCATGCATTTAAAGTATATGTTCTCTATAATCAACACCACAAATGTTGGTCCACAGTTTGAAAGAGTAGGCTTCTAGAACTGTGTAGAACCTATTGTAAGATTGTAACCTTGTTTAGTAGCAAGTGTCAAAAGAGCCCTACGATTCGCTTTTTAGGGTACCACAGGATACAAGAATGAATTCAAAATAACAGTCCATCTCCGCTGCATAATTAATTCTTCACAAACCAATACCTAATGGGACATAATGACTCTTTAATTTTCTATTTTAGCTGAAGTTCATGGAGGAAATAAAAATTAAGCTATGTACTATCCACAGAGTATTGAATATACTTCTCTTTTTAAAGACTTTTAATTTTTCATATGTTTGTCTCCATGTGATATGTGATGTTGACCTATGTGAGGCTTTTAGAACATCTATAATAAAAATTGTAAGATCAAAATGGGAAAAGGAGTTCACAGCCACACCCATACATCTTTAATTCTCATAACTTCATATTGGATGCTCTTGCTGAAACAAAACAAAACAAAGCACACAACAAAAGAGCAAGAAGAACTGCTCCTGCTGGCTATGATCTTTCCTCCTCAGCCTTAGACTTGCCTGAACCTTAAGTAATAACAAACTTCTCAAGTTTGCCTCACTGTAAGGACTTCGAAGTAAGCATATTGCTGTGCTGTTCATAATTCAGCACTGTGATTAAAACAATCCCTTCAAACTGGTCTGAAGATGCTGGAATCTATTAATTCTTGCCAGCTCTTAATTTGCTCTTACTTGCCCCTCCAAATGTGATCGGAAAGCTGTCTACTGGAAACTTTGATGTGGAGTCCCAATGCACTAAGGTAAGAGGGGTAAGAGAGGTCTCCTGATCTAGTCAGGTGGTGGGAGGAAGCTGAGGGAGGACACAGGATGATTATCAGCAATTAAGTGACTGAACTTCTTCACTGGGAGAAGGATCTGTTAATGTGAGCAAACACAATCACTGAGATCCAAAGCATACACTTCCAGGCTTGACAGCTACTCTGGGCTCACGGTGCAGCCAGGCACGGAGAGCCCTCCATGTGAACCCAAGTGAGGAGTGAGGGCAGTATTGAAACTAACAGCACCAGAAACAGACAGAACAAAAGCCAGAATCCCAAGGGGACTAATCTTTCTCCAAGATTAAATGGTACCGTAGTAGCGAGTTTTAAATTATTCTATTTCCTCAACTCTGTAAGAAAATTCCCATGAAATAGGTGACAGTGCTGGGACTGAACACTGATGTGTTGACAGAAGGGTGCATTATGAAAAACACAAGGTCGAGAGAAGAACATTTGAGTAAGCCTTTTTTACATACACTTCTGTTTCTCCACATCTTCACATTTTTGTCTTACACTGCCCGTGTTTTTTCCAGCAGCACAAAATAGCCATTGGCATTAATATACTATTCTCAGACTAAGTAATAGTTTTCCTGCTGATGTGCTAATAATTAATTCTGTGAAGCAGTTCAGTGAAAATTAATTGCAACCTGTGCTGTAGACTACCACAAAAGTATGCAAATTCTAATGCTATTTTATTATTTTCTACTACTTCGTTTCCTTATGCTTTGGGAGGCTTCAAACGTCAAGGTGTATCTTAACTAGGTACTTGCTGGGAAAGTAATGCTGGGCTTTCACTTAATGATGAGACTTAATCGCTAATGACTCTCTATTGACACTGTCTCCTTATATTTGCAAGTATTTAATTGCTTCTGAAAGAATCAATTCCTCTAACAGATCAATAAGTAATACACAATGAAGTAGTTTCTCAACTCTCATTCTAATAATCAAAGAGAAGCAGTCTTGGACAAGATCTTTATCTTTTTATATGCAAAATACAAACCAGTGTTCAAGCTACTGTTCTGTACCATTAGCAAGACTTTTCCACTCTGGAATGGTAGGTAATGTTCTTGCCGAATTATTTATCAGGAAGAATTTGAATCAGGAAAATGATTGCCCAGCTATTAAGGCCTAATAGTCAAACTGCTATCTGAATATTAAATAGTAAGTACAATTACTTATTTTCACTGAAGTGAAAGAATCTGTTTTCTAACCTATTAAAAAGGACAAAAGTTCAGGCTAAGAAAAGATGAATTGGTCAAAAATATAATCTTACAAATTATCATAATATTGTACTTTGTTAGGTGAATGATATTAATTTATCCAATGATATCAAAATGTAGAGTGAAATCAAATGGGAAGAGGAAGCACAGAAATAAAAACAACCTATGATAGTCACAGAGATCTTCAATCCTAACTAGTTTATAAGTGCAATGCTTTTAATCTCCAATTGAGCAACTGTTTAAAGACGTTGGAAAGATTTCTCAGAAATACAGCATTACTGTTCTTTCAGTCCAATTAGTTCTTATGGTTCATTTTTGTTAGACTAGACTAAGGAAGGCACTGGGTTTTTTTTGAAGACATTCTTTTCTTGACAAAGAGTCCCAATAGTATAAGTAACACAATTTTTCAGTAAAAAAATTACCAAAAGTATCTAGAAGAAAAAACTATAAAAGAAGAAGGAAAAAACCAATTGAAGTACCATGAACGCCTTTATCCCTTTTCCTTTTTATCTTTTTTTTTAAATTTAACTCAATGAATGCAACCAGTCACCATTATCACTTTACAGGGTTTTTTTTTCTTCTATTAAGGGCAATGTCTTTGTTCCTAAGAGCAATTCAAATTATATGTGTTCATCTGAGAAGAGATATGTGTTAATATTGGTGATGAACATGTCCAAACCTCACTCTCCAAAGAGCAAATAAATCTAGTATCTTTCACAACTGCCATTTAAAATTAAACTAGCACGTGTAACATACCTCTTGAAATCCATCCTTGAATAGATCCATTCTTTCCACCCTTGGAAAAATGCAAAAGCTGTTTGGACGTAGTCCTGGGTAATCTGCTAGAGGTGACACTGCTTGAGAAAGGTGGGATTAGGACCAAATGACACCCAGACATCCCTTCCAACCTCAGCCATTCTGTGATTCTGTGAAATTAGGCTCAAATGCATTTATTTGTTTATTCAGTATCTCATCTAGCATCACAAGTCAATAATATGGACCATTTTCTGTGAAAGTTTTTATGTGTTTCATTTTAATTATTTTATTTATTTCAGACTGAAAGTGATGAGGACACATGAAATAAACCATTATTTAAGTCAACCTGATTCTCCTCATTGATTATAAACAGTTCTGATAAGTATCTTAGTCTTGAAGGTATTTTCTAGGTTACTAAAGCTAGATAATAGGAATCATAACCTGATTTAATGTTGTTTGGGTCAAAAAGTCTCCCATGCTAAACAATCAAGTGAGTACTAGATATCCTTTGTCAAAGAAGGTGGCAGGAGCAATGAGACAGTGTGAGTACTAGGGATGTTTGTACTTACACTGTAAACTTCCGTAGCAGGGTAAGATCCGTGTGACTCTTGTCTTTCTACTGCTAAATCTGCAGTCAAATTCCAAAAACGTCTGCCTACTTTCTGATACCTGGTTTCAGCAATGCTTGAGATAAGAATCTGAATTTGCCTCAGAATGAACTGGGATAATTAAGTAACATGGTTTGGAATTCCCAGGAAACACATGCTTTGGAATGATGGGCAGTCTTCACATGAACACTTAGGAGAAGGGCTTCTCTGAAATGTTTTGGATGTCTTAGGCACCTGGACCTCTGAGTTCAGCTTATGCGTGAGATTGTAGTCTATATCATGGGACTGCCTTTTTGATAAGGGCTTTCTTTTGCATGGGGGTGATAGGGAATGTGTGCTAATGTCTTTACAAACAGTTTGATGGGTGAAGGTATGGGTGTTAATGTCTTTGAAATGGGTCTTAATGTCCCTACTAACTACAAGCAGCAGGTTTGATACAGAGCCCAGACAGCCTGACTCCCGACAAACGGGAGTTTCTGAACTTTGGGGTAAAATGACAGGTTCAAGGGGGGAATATGTAGTAGGCGGTTCGGGAAGGCTGTACCTTCCTAGTACCTCAGCCAATGGGGAAAGGAAGAGGGCAACATGCGGCCGGGAGTTCAGGATGAAAGGAGGCTGCGCCCCCCAAAACCTCTAGAGAGAAAACGCCACGGGCGTGTGCCCCAGTGGACTCTGTCCCCTTATTCGAATAAAGTGGCAGCACTCCTCTGTCTCCTTTATGGACACTGGCTTTTCATAGCATGATTTTACCGTACAAGGGTATCTGGCTTTCCCCTTGTAAAGTCAGATTGTCAGCTGTGGCCTCTCAGCTCCAGGGGACTTTACCAGCATCCCAGCAGCCCCTCAGTTTACACATCTAAATCTCATCTAAAAGACTTGACCAGAGTCAAAGTTCTCATCTGTATTCCTTTAGGTAAAGGATGATCTATTACCATTAAGTACGAAAAATATCTCAACAGGATAGTGGGGATTTCAACCTTTTTGTTCCTGTTTTTTTTTTTTAAGATAAGACAAAAAAGTTTTAATAAACTTTTGGGGTTTGACAAAATTTTCTTGGTTGTGAATTTGTATGGATGATGGTAGTTCGAAATATTTTGTAATAAAATGGACTGAAATAAAGAAATGTAAAAACTTCTCAGAACTGCAGATAATTCAGAATATCACTTATGTCACATTTTATTCAAAAGAGCGTCTCAGAAAATGTCAGAAACATGCCATATGTTTTCTGTTCTAATTAACAGAAAACACCTTACAATCCTGCAGTCACCAAAGTGAGATTTATTGCAATTCAAAGGCAGACACGATCCTTCATACCAGTTAATACTGTTGTGCTAGTGTTAAAGGGTAAAATATGGCTCCATCTTTCTAAATATAAAAGTATGTGAAAACATTTTTAAGACCTGAGGTGTAAATTAATGGTTCTGTAGACCATTAATTCAATGTGGCACTTAGGGACATGGTTTAGTGGTGAACACGGTGGTGCCAGGCTTATGGTTGGACTCAATGATCTTATAGGTCTTCTGCAACTTAAATGATCCTATAATTTTACTACTATTTTTAAATATGACTAAGAGAACATATGTCTTTAAATAATTCAGAAACATATTGTCCTGGGTCCATACAGGATGGGTAAATTTTTGCAGTACTTGGGAGAGGGCATGGCCAGGACCTGGAGATTATTATATGCCACCTCACATCATTGCCATGGGTGGGGGCAAAGGAGTCTGCCAGAGAGAAGGGATTCCTTCCAGTCAAGAAAATATGGAGGAGGGAGTTGTTGGTGTTGTTTATTGTTGGGAGATTTTTGTGTGAATAGTTCGTTTCTTGCACCCTCTCTCACTAGTACTGTTCCTGTTACTCTTTGTTTGCTTACTTGGTTGAAACAATTTGTGTTTCAAATAAATTTGCAGTAGAAGGACCTGTAGCTTCACGTAATTCTGTTATTTAAAAGATCTGTGAAACGTTTCTACTTAAAGTCAACCTCACATACTGCAAGTGCTTTAATATCAAATTTACCTTCCTTGATGAGCCATTATTCCTCAGTAAAATTCCATAGTTAAAACTGTGACCTTCTTAGACTTTTTGATAATTGCTAGATGTAATTTCAAATAATTAACAAAATGACTTTGTTAGTTTAAGTTTTACACTTTCAATGTCTTTCAATTCAAAAATTCAATGCCACCCTCCCCAAACATCCTGTCAAGTAAGAAGTAAGGACAAGTAAACCTAGGGGGTGGGAGAGACAGTGAGGAAAATGTGAGGGACTGGTGATCTTGCAGGTGTCTGGAGTTATATTTTGGTGTAAGAAGTGGAGAAAATGTTCTGGGAGACGCATGGATATAATAGGCATAAAGTTTTTACCTTTCTGTGAGTCTTTTTCAGCTCTGAGGTGAGGTGATACTCTCTTTCACTCTGAAGTGTTTTGTAGTGAAATACTAAAAAACTGGAAAATTTATCCTCAGGATATGTAGACAAGAACAAGCATGATGGCAGCCTGAGTGTTTAAACAGTTAAACCTTTAAATGTCACTTTAGACACCTTCTGAGCACTGGCTTATTATTTTTTCTTAGAAACACCACAGAGAAGTCACAGTCCCATTTTGCTGGCAGTGCATGAAAAACTGCTAAAGTGACAAGCCCCACAACAGAAATCTACTGTCCCCAAGGTGGCCTGTGCTTCTCAAGCCTGTAGTCACCCTCATTCAAGGACCAGATCCTTATCTGATCAAATCAACTTAATGCTTCCACAGTAAACAAGTTACTTTTATTTATAGCAGAAGGAAGGACTTCTGTGGGTAAGGAAAACTAGAGAATAATGTGAGAAAAGTGTATAATTTGAGGAATTGCAAATGTGGTTACAGATGCAGATTTCCTTGCCATAGAGTTTCTTAGAGATTTCCAAGGCATCTTTGAATATTACATTTTGGAAAAAATTAGAGAGGAAATCAGTTGGAGACACAAAACGCAACTTTGCACTATTCTTTGTCAGAAAAATACAGCCTTGATCTCTTTCTGATCTTACATTGAGAAGCTGCATTGTTAGCAAAAGTCCCATGCTCAGCAGCAGTTTTTGCAAGCAGCAATTTGGACAATAGATTTTCTTTCCATTCCTTGTACATTTCCTTAAGTAGAGATTTATCTGAAAGCCATTTTTGAACATTGTTAGGACACAGGCTTCCTAATTTCTCTCTGAAAAATAGTACCAATAGCTTCACTACACATCTCATATATTAAACACATTCAGCATTCCCCAAATTTCAATGGTGATAAGTGAAACTAATGACCACAAATGGATTTGCTTGACTTGATTGCAGAAGTTAATTTTAGAGGTTGAGAACATTAATCTCTTACTTCAATGAGCATTTAAAAGCATGGAACATAATCACTTTCCTGTGCATTGCTTTTAGTACATTGCTGAATATCAAAAATAATTTTATTGGATAATAACATGTCTCTGCTATCAAGAAAAGCGACCCAGACTGGAAATATTTCTATTTAACATAATAGATTTTCCACAATAATACTTTCTTCAAAAGTCATCACCAAGGAGTGGTGTTTCTCACAATAGACTACTTCCAGTACATAACTGAACCAAACTTGCAGGAAATAAAGCATCATGTTCTTATGGGTCAATAAGCAGGACTAACTGGTGCAGATTAAATTGTTTCTTTTAGAGACCTACCTTGTGGGAAAAAAAAATAAATTACTTTTTAAATTACTCTCACTTCCTCAAGCTGTTTCCTAGTGAGTTACCAGACCCACAGTTACAGCTCACTTCAGGGAACACCCAATTTGGCAGTAGCCACTACATCTGCTTTTACAGACAAGAACGCAGCAATATTTTAGATATTAAAACTAAAGCGCTGCAGTTGGGCCACAAGGAAAGATGCTTGTATACTAACACAGTTCATACAGAATTCTGTATTCATTCTCTCATTTTCATAAGGTCTGTGAACCAAAAGTATTAGCTGAATCAGGATAATACAAGCAGTGGAACAAATGTTTTAGGAGAAATCAAAGAAGTCTGTTGAACTTTGATGAAACCTTTATCATCCCAATGAGTTCTATTACTTGAAGCTGCCACTGGCCAGCTGTGACACTCACCAGATTCTCATGCAGCAATTTCTTCACGTGCATGAGAGCTTGTGATTAGACTTCAGGTGTATTCATGCATGTAAAATGTGATTAACAGCTTCTAGGCCTCATATCCTGTCCGTATCTACTAATTCCTCCCACACCCATGTTCAGTGTGCAGCAGTAGCTGCAAAAGTGATGGATGGAATGTGACTGTCCCTAGAGCCCCCAGTCTCACTGCAGGACCCCACTGTAACACATGCATAACACATCCCAGTGCCTGGAGTTGCGGTTGCAAATTTCTAAGCACTATGGTTTTCCTTTCATCTTTTACTCACAAGGTGTTTATTGGTTCGTTGCTCGACAATTACTGCAGACAATTCAATGTCTCATTGCTAACTATGAGGCTTGGAGAAGGAGAATTGATCATGCAGCATACTTTCAACATGCTGAAGAAAAGGTTTCCTTGATTGCTTTTTGTAGGTATGTTCCTTGCCTTGTTTAAACTATGCAAATAAACAGGAATTCTGTTAATGAACAAGGTAGATCTTTGATTTCATTATCATCTCCTTGCAGATCTGTAGTCTATCTTTAGTTCAATTTTCACACAAAATAAGTTTTTAATAACAGCAATTAATTCATATATGTCTTTTTGGAAATAAATGTCAAAACAGTTTTTATCCCACTGTGTAGTGGAGCGCAGAAGTGACATGAAGTGACTTGGCCAGTGTCATACAACAGGTGTGTCCAGTCCTATCTTTTGCAACATGCTTTCCTATGCCAAGTACAAAAGAAAGAAATCCACCTGCTTTAATTTCTAGACAAATGAATTTTCTCTAGAAACTTAAATATATTTTTTTTTCTTCACTTCTCATTCTGAAAAGAAAGTCAACTCTTTCCTTATTGGTCATAGATATTGGCAGCTAATAAATGCTTTTTTAAAACTAAGTACCCAGACCTTAATAATTCATATCAAATATGATCTCATGAGAATTTGTTTGCATGTACCAACCACAGTTCCAAACTATGTGATCAAGCAGCAAATAAACATTTTCCTCTGATATCTCAGATCAGCTTTAATATTCCATGCCTATAGAAAAATTCTTTCTCAAGAATTGTCTATGCTCAGAAACCAAAACAGAACATAATTTTCTTTGACTCAGCTTCCTCCTCAAGCAGTTTCTGCACAGCACTGAACATAGTTCTCTAAACTGAAACATTTATTTGTGCACGGACGAGAAATGGATCAAAAGTATGTGCAATAACACCATGAGTGAAATATCGCCATAATATACATATGACTAAATCTAGTTTTCCATTGTGTCTCCAAAAGAAATTCTTTGTGGAAGTGCATAGTGATGCAAATTTCAGGATATCAGTCTTTGAAATTTTGTTTTTAGTTCTAACTGGCATTTATCAATCAACATATTTAGCATGTCAATAAATATTCTAAGGAAAATTTTAATGTAGTTGTGCAACAATCTGGAGGTTTATTTCTAATGCTCTGATACATTCGTTCAAAGGTTTTGTAAGGAGCTGTGATGAGTCAGACGGTCTCCACGAGCAGAACTGTTAGAAAAGTTGAAAACTATGTTCAACTGGTTTTAACACGGTGAGTTAACTTTGGCTAAAGGCCAAACTCCCACTTGGCTGCTCGCTCCCTCCTCCTACTCAGCAGGATGAGGAAAAAATAGAATAAGAAAGACTGTAACGAGATAAAGACAGGGACATCATTTACCAATGACTGACTTGGGGAAAATTACTTTAATTTACAGCCCATTAAAATAGATTCAAATAGCAAGAGACAAATATTAAAACAGCACTGTTTCTCCCCACTTGCCTATGTTCAACTTTACACCTTCACTCTGCATATGAGCTCTGGAAAATTTAAAGCACCTGAATTCAAAGATACAATCCTTCTTCTGTAATGCTAATAATTCATCTTGTGTTCCTTACATACCTTCTAGAAATTTAGTCTCCATCACATGACCTTGATAGGATCACAAATTCATAGGATAAGCTTATGTGGAAGGGACCTACAAGGAACATCAAGTCCAGCTCCTGGCCCTGCATAGAAGAACCTCAAGAATCACACCATGTGCCTCAAAGGATTGTCCAAATGCTTCTTGAACCTCATTTCTCTCTGTGATAGGTTATGCTATAAGACAGTCAGTACTCTCATCTAAGGGACACATCTATTTTTTCCCCATTCCAGGGAGATGTTTTCCCAGATTTGATCAAACTTTTTAAGAGTTCCTTAAATTAAAGTGAACTTTGAATTTCAAGTGCGTAACTGTAACTGCAGTAAATGGGCATCATTTGCAGCACTGTAAATAGAGCTACCATGAAAGCAGAACTACTGAGTTACAGACAGATGGTGTCTGAAATTCTGTATTCATTGTGCTGGTCACCAGCAATTTTATAGTTGTACTAATTTGAAAAAAAAAAAGTGGGAGATCGCAAGTCAGAATTATAATTTAATAGGAAAATTAAAATAAATGCTACAGTACAAGAACACTGACAGAGTCAGGATACAACCTGGCACCCTGTTGGTCAGGGTGGTGGTAGCAGTCCAGATGAAGGGGTCCTGTTGAAGCAGTGATCCTGTAGAAGGGTCTGGTCTTCACCTGAAGGTTCAGTGGTAGCTCTTGTCCTCTGGGAACTCAGTAGGTAAGGGCTGCTTGTGCTGTTCCAAACCCCAGACTATATCCAGGTGGGAATGCTTGGCTCCTCCCCCCCAGAGAGGGGCATCTCCCTATGGGATGATGTAATTCTATCAGTCATGGGGTGGGGCCTTGACAGCCCATTAAACAGAGATAGCCCCCGAGGGAGTTATCAGGGATGAGTCATGGTAGGAGATAACGAGCCCTGCCCCACCTCCTTTAACAGCTTGTGAAGATGATACTAGAATACATACTATTGGTTACCTCTCACATTGTAACCGAGGACAATAGTTTTTTCCTGGATATAATAACAGCTATACGTTAGTAAAATTGCAATTTAATTATTTGCCTTGACATCTACATTACCTAGCAGGTTTTGGATTTTTTAACTCTCTAGCACTGAGCATCTGTGTTACCTTGGAGCCTCAGGTTTCATGGCATAAAAAGTTAGGATCTTGTCCTCATTAATTCAGGGAAAAATTTCGGAGTACAATCCCATAAAAGGTAAACAAAAAAAAAATAAACAAAGATAGAACCCCATCTGGAACTCAAACTGATTTGTAAGACAATTTAGCAGCTTTAGAAAGCTTTGGGGACTGGCAATGCTGAATGCAAGCTTCCACAGTACAGCTGTTTTGTCTTTTTAAAAATTTTTTTTTGGTTGTTTTTTTTTTTTTTTTTGTCTGGGGGAAAAATTGCAATTTCATCTGATTTAAGACATGTTACGTAGAAAAAAGCACTTCTGCAACTTGAATAGCTATTCAAGACTCTAAGTGAAATAATGATGCTAACAGGGCAGAAATTGAGAAGGGTGAAGGCTTGGAAAGAGGAGTAAGAGATTTATCTCTGGAACAGTTATTCTTCGGAGAGGTTCAGCAGGTAATGTCAGACAGAAAAGGAAGATTTTTTTTTTTTTCCAAAGAAGACAATAAAACCCCTAGAATTCCAAAGAAATTGTTTGTCATTGCAAAATACAGCAAACTATGCATCATATATTTTCTCTGAATTTTTTTGCATATTAAAACATATGCTATATATGTAGTTGCAATATATCAATTATGTTTAAACAGTTTGGTGACTTTTATAAGTCATAAGTCTTTTGACCAAAATACTGCTGAAAATGCATATAAGAATAGAGTCAAAGCACTAGCTAAATTTTAGATGAAATTTACGAAAGAGTCAGCTAGGTTGTTCAATAAGCACTTTCAGCAAACATAAACTGGCATAGATATTGGAAAAAGCATTCCTTACCACCACTAAAAACCTGCTCCTATTCTCATTCCTCCCATCCTTATACCAGCACAAAGGATTGGGTGTGTTTACACAGTGTACGGCGAGAGAGCTGCACAGATAAAAATGGAAAGAAGGAGGAGAGGCAAAGGAAACATTTTCTGTCAGATCAGATCCTGCATCCAATTCACTACTTTGACACATGAACAATTTTTGGACACAACTGAGCCTTGAGGGCAGGGAGCATACAGGTAAGGAGTGAGAAGGACTTCTCTGATGGAAGTGGTGACCTGTAATTGCTGAAATGGCTGCTGAGAAATTCCTATCTGAGAAGTGCCAGAATCAGATTGGGGTATAAGCTTCCCGTGCTGGTTCAAATATTTTCTAAAATGACAGGTTGAGATTTTATTAGCAGCATTTATTTGTTTCAGGATTATATTAGCAAGTAAATCAGACAAATATGCAGTAAAGATCAGAATGGATAATCTACAATAATCTCATTTTTCTCTTACAGTTAGGTTTCTTTTCTGCTATGTTGCAGGTTTCCTTCTCATACTTTAGCCTGGGTTCCATGATTTTCATCTATTCAATGACACCCCCAATTTAGGATCTACACCTGGTCATGCAGAGAAAGGAGTAAGTGAGGTGTTATCTTAGGCCATTTATACTGAGATGTGGGTTAGTCTACACTCATTATAGTTCATTCTGCTATATGAGGAGTGCTGTTTGCTGTGGGGCTTCCTGGAGCTGAAGTACTTCTTTAAGTCTGTTTTTTACTGCTGGTAGAATGGCTGAGAATTTTTAGGAGAATTTAAAAGAGGATTTAAAACAAAAACTTGGTTCAGTTTCCCATTCTTAAGAAGTCACACAGGACATATTATTCTTCTTTTTATAGAGGCTGTGTTTTAAGAGACATAAAGCCATTTTCAAAATAATTTAAAAAATACAGTGCTTCCACACTGTAGGAGCCTCCTTTCAATATCTTTCAGGCTTAGGCTAAAAATAAAATTACCTTCTATCTGAAGCACAAGGCCTCCTCACACAAAATAATGCCCATGCATAAATTTAGAGGTAAAGATGCAGTGTAGCCCTTTAAGAGGAGTGGTGAACTTCTCCCTGTACAGCTTGCTCTCTGGTGGTGTATGAAGCTGGGAGAGAGAATTGTATCTGCTCCTTTTGGCACTAAAGCACCATGTTTGAATACTGTCATATTTCAAGTCTATAATGCATACAACTGAGTATGCATAGTATGTAGGTCTGCAAGGGAGTAAATGAGGAGTGGTTTTGTGTCCTTTGCTGTAACATCGACACAAGGACGGCTGCAGCTTGGCCTCCCCCAGGAGTTCTGGAGATTAACTATCCACTGGTCTTAGAGACAGCTATATCAGCTGCAACATAGATTTTCTTGTGTCAAGCTTAAATATATAGAGAATAAAAGTGCTGGGGCAGAGATGTGCTAAAGCAGAGCAGGAGTAGTTTTCAAAGTATTAAACAGAAAATTCAGTGCTTGCAATTAAAAAAAAAAGCAAGCAATGGAAAGAGTATATAGGGTTTGCAAACTAAATTTCCAATCTATCACAGGAATTTCATTTCATACTATGGAAAATTATAGCCCTAATAATTTTCCATTAATCTCATTTTAATAGAAAGAAATACTGATAGCTTCATGAAACTGTGTCTGGTTCATGCATATTTTAGTTCTTCCAGGGTTGATAAATGCTTATATTTTTTATGAACAACAGGGAGCTGCTGCAATGGGTACTGACACTCTCATACCAGAACAACATACACATTCATCCAGATGTTTGCTTTCCAGTGAGGGAAGGAACTGTTCACCTCATTCTTCTGACTGCTGTCATCTGGCCATTCCTCACACCAAATCAGCCTTTGGTTGAAAGGCACCTCCATTAGCATCTATCCCAACCCCCTTCTCAGAGCAGGTCTAATTTTATCAGGTTTTTCCAGGCTAAGTGCAGTCCTGAACACCCTGAAGGCTGTGGAGCCCACAACATCTGGGGCCAACCTGACCCTCTTGGTAAAAAGGTTTCTTTACATCTAAAAGGAGTTTCTCATGTTCCAGTCTGTGCTTATTGCCTCTCATCCCACAGCTGTGTACCTCCAAGTAGAGTCTGACTGCTTCTTCTCTCTGTCATTCCATCAGGGATTTGTAGGCAGCAGCAGGGTCTCCCCAGAGGCTTTCTCTTCTCCAGGCTGGATAAACCCAGCTCTTTCTGTTGCTCCCAGTAGACCCCATTCTTCAGCCACACAGCCACCCTGCAGGAGCCAGCCCCGTAAGCAGCAGCCTTGACAGCCCTGCCCATCCTGCCTGTGATGAGATAAAAAGGAGGTTGAATGCACAGGGAGGAGAGCAAATTGGATCTAGCCCTTTGCTAGATCAGCCTGCTCTCACAAATTCTGGCTTTGAAATTTTGTATCAAGTCTTGCATTTATTTTTGGTGAGATTAATGAAAACTTGTTCCCCTGACAGTTAGACAAAAGTAAGTGAAATTTCAGTATTCCTTTCACTGGTTAAACTTTTTGTGTTTTAAAAAAAAAAAAAAGGTGGGGTCAGAATGGAAGAATTGTGCATATTTGCAGAATTCTAGCCACTTGTCAAGGGATTTTGCTAAACACAGGTAGCTTTGGGCTGATCTTACAGTGATAGATGAGCTGTACCTTGAGAAGATAAGGCTTGACTTTTTTAACTAGTAAAAATATGAGTTATAAGAAATATATTTTAAAATAAAGATTTTTGAATGAGCTTTATATTACACTTGAAAAAGAGCATTTTTGTGTATATGAGGAAGGTAGATTAGTTATAAAACTATTTTTAAAATTGTGCTGACTACATTTAAATTTATAATGTCTCTTGAAATTAAAGTATAAATATTTATGAATTAATGTTATTAATTTCTGTAACAAGTCAGATTTTATTTGAATAGTTCTGAAGTAAAACTATTTCCTTGGATAATGGATTCCAAATAATTAAATAAAAATGTTCATTTATAATAAATATCTAACATGAGAGTTTGCAAATAGTTGTTTCCTTTGGTTTTTATCCTCTTTTAATACCTACCATAATAAGACGTGAGCTGAAAAAGGTCATTTGGAGTATGACAAAGCTGTTCAACTGGTGAACTAAGCCCTTAATTTATATGGAACACTATAATAATTTTTTGTCTGAACAAATCAAGTTTAATCCCCCCAAGGGGGCTGACTTCCTAGACATTAAATAAAACCAAAGGAAATATCTTTAGAACTTGAAACAGTCTTCTAATCTATTGTACTGAAACTAATGGCAAATAATTTCTTAGAATGTCCTCTTTATGAACTGTTTTAGTCTGTGTAATAGGCCAAATGCTATGGAAGAAATCTGCAGAGAACTATTACCAAGCACCAGAAATTTACAATTGATTCATTACTAAATTAGAACTTAATGGCTATTAGAAGTTAGCTAATACTACATTAATCCTTGTTTATAAAAGATATTGAATTACATATAACTGAAAGCTGTTTATAGCCACAGATACAGGGAGCTGATATGGTATTAGAGGATAAAATGCAACTGGTTTCAGAGTCTTTCTGCTTCACATACCTGTGATACATACATTATATATTTTTGACAAAGTTAAAAACACATGCAGTTTTAGACAGCAGCCAAATTTTCCAAAATTTCCGTTTGAGATCTCTTCTGTATACAAAGTAGACTGAGAAAACAGGCTTAAAAATGAAAATTTACAGACAACATTTTGAGGGCGTGGGGGGTGCTAAAAAAAAGTAAACCGCTAAATACACATATGTACATTTTCCCCAGAAGAAAGAGGAAAATAAACAAAAATACACAATGGAAAAATCTTCTAGTGCTGGAAAAACAAAACATGTTGAGATTTTTTACCTAGAGGGTTTTTTTTTTTGTTTTGTTTTGGGGGTTTTTTTGGTTGGTTTTGGTTTTGGGTTTTGGTGGTCGTTGTTGTTGTTGTTGTTGTTGTTTTTTAAATGTATCAATTTTCCTAGGAAAAAAACTTGTTTCCTATATGAAGTAATTTTAATAGGAATAGTTATCTTTACCAACTTGAAGTGGCAAAAGTTTCCATTTTATAGACAAACATTGGCAGATCATGAAAAAAAATTGCTTTCTTTTTTTTTTTTTTTTTTTTTTTTTTTTTTGGACAAAACCACCCGATAGGTGTGGTTCACTCCGTGGTGGTTCAGAAGGTGGCACTGTTCTCCCTGTCGAGTTTAAATGCTTGGTGCGGCATATTGGAACAGGGAACAGCTGTCATTTAATGAAGTTAAATGAATTCCTTCCCCGTCCATTAGCGCGTATGTCAAGCAAATGGAAAAATAAAATGTATGTTAACACTTTTCTCATTACTCACTGATATGAGTCAAGTAATATCCTATTACAATTCCAATTGTGTCTCTTACCTGCCTCTCTGTGCTTATAGTATGTAAATAACCCCTGTTCACACAATGGAACTACAGACTACAAAATTCATTATGAATATCTTTTCCTAATTGTTTTTCTCATTTTCAGACATTTGTTATGTGGTCTATTATATTCATTCTGCCCACAAGTACACGCCAAACACAATAAAGAGAGTAGGCCCTGATTACCTCTTAACTCACTCATGTAAATTATTTTGTTTTCTCTAATATAAAAAAGAATATTCATAGTTTTCAGAAAGGAAAAATAATCCACTTTCTAGCTGTAATGCATTAACTGAAAAACTGTAAAATAACAGATGTCAGTGCAGATTGGATTTATTTTTCCAATATGCTTTCAAATGAATGAATGTGAAACTGTTAATACTTGTTGTATCTCAGAAAGTTGGTTATATTTACATGATTTTAATGTCTGGTTTTTTTAATGTTAGAACTGCAGTCACGTATGTGGGAGGTAACTGGCACTTTCCCAAAAGAGGCTAGCTGCATGAGCTTGCCGTTTAGGATGACAGCCGTCTTTTCTTTCCTATTTATTTTGTGATTTCATAAACCAAATCTTTTTTTTTTTTTTTTCCCCCACAGTTAGATACTGAATGTTTATTTCTACTCACAGTAGAACTCAATAATCAGATTGAGTCTAACAACATTATAAGGGCAATCAGGTCTAACAACGCTACATGGGCAATGAAAAAGGGAATCCTTTCCAGGAAGAAAGACATTCTAGTCTCCTACAGCGATCTTTCTTGTATTGTTGTTGAAGCTGTACAGAGACACTTTCTTCTTGATGCAGATAAAGAAATACATTCATTCATGGTTCATTACTTGTAGGCATCTTGGAAATGTGATAAAATGAGATACACTAATAAACCAATCTGCAGAGCTTATGGTCAGGAAAAATAACATCGTAGTGTTATTGTCCTATTACTCTGAATCTGCACCCTTGGATGCTGTGGAGTCACGCATACTTTCATTAATGACAAAGACTTTTTTTTCCACTCCTGTGTTATAGTATCAATACAGTTATGGAAGAATGAGCTGAGCTGGTCCACAGCTTTCCATCTACATCTTCCACACTGTCAGTTTAGCTCTGTCTGCAGAGTCCTCATTAGAAAGGGGAGTGGAAGGAATGAACAGATTGCTTTTTTCAGATTCCAGATGGAGTTTGTAAATCTGACAGGTGAAGAAGAGAAATGAGTTGGAAAGAAAAATTTTCATACTTGCGAAATTACAAAAATCTGTCTAGAAATTCTTGAGAAAATGAATATTGGACAAAATGGAGTTGTAAATTATACCTTTCCTGAGTATAACAGCATCCAGATAATCTGCAACTGGAAATATATCAGATGAATACCAGCTGAGATCCTTGTCCATGAACAGATTACTTTGCATAAAGACTTGTGCTATTAGGTGTTTCTTCTGAACTTAATTTTCTTGTAACTTCCACATACAAAATGTTTCTCTGCTATAGAAATACGAACCTCACAGATACAGTTTACTTGCTTGTTTTTAAATGCAATCATCTAACGTGTTTTCAGGCATCAAATAACTTTACAAGGGCCACATGGAACAACACACTTTTTGCTTTGGTTCACATACATTCTTAAGGTTTTACACAACTTAATATGCTGGGTTCCTTTGTGACCTTGCAAGCATGAGGCTGCAATTTTCCAGATACTGGTATTAAACTACGCCACACAGGTGTCTCACCAGGTAGCTCTCTAGCTTCAGGTCAATACCGATTTGCTCGCGTGCTTCATTGCTGACTGTGCTGCTTATTTGAAATGAACTAGAATTAAATAAATACAGCAGTTAGTTTATATGGAATCACACTTCCCATTTTGCACATTTGCAGATAGTGCAGGCAATGGAAAAGAAGTCAGCTTGAAAGCTTAAAAGCTAAGGTTTATACTACAAACCACTAAATTTCTATATTTTCCCAATATATTTGAAAAGTAAAAGGTAAGGAAAGAGCATGGGAAAAACCAATTAACATGAGATAACGAAATATATAAGACTGAAACACAAATTTTCTTTATCAGTGTGAATAAGTATGCGGATATATCTGATAGGTCTCTGTAAATCCAAGCTAAGCAGCTATGCAAAACTACTGGCAGCAGCAGGTAGAGATGAGATATAAATTATTATATACAAATAAATAAATAATACACACAAATATATGCACAAATATACACAATTCCAGATTACAGTGTGTCATGATAGAGCCTTCAGCTGACTTGTAAGCCCCTCCAGAGCACAGGGAAGTAAAATAAATGCTAGGTAAAATAAATAGCTATATGTCACTGTGTTGAGCACTCCAGTACTTTAGAGCATTTAAAGATTAACACTACAAGTAACTAACAGAAAGTCTTTCCTATCAATTATGATCCAGATATGGACAATAATTTCATTGAAAGAAAGTGAAATATGATTCAGAATACGATGATAACAATTAAGCAACTTAATTCTGCGCAATAATATATGCTTTTATAGAATTACTTCAAGACATTAAGAAAGAAAACTTACTTTCTGTTAGCCTGACACTTTTGTATTACATCATTAAAATTAAAATTAAAAAAAAAATCTAATTTCCTTTTCAAATTTTTCATCATTTTTCCAGGTTTTATATACCATTATTCTCAAGACTATTTTATTATTTTTGCATTTTCTTATTGTGAGTGTTCTTATTTTGTGTTTCACTTCACTTTTCACACAAGAGCTGAAAATTGAAATGTAATGAATATTCCTTAGGGTCAATGCAAATGTTCACCTAATCCTTGCAGTTGCTGAGAGTGCATGCAGAAGAGTGCAAGAACCAGGGCATTTATGTGATCCTTTCTCTTTTGGATTCTGGAACATCAGTAAAACTGGAGGTTTAAAAGAAAACTTTTATGTTTAACAGCTATAAATGGAACCATCTTCCAAAAGTTATCTTCCCCTATTGTCTTTTAACACATGAAAAAATTTGTGTTGATTTTTTACTTACAGCGCTTTACCCTCCAGCCTTAAGAGTAAAGACTGACTCACGATGACTGTACTTTTCCCTAAAAGAACAGCCCCAGAAGCTGTGAATCCATCAAACGATGTCAAAGCACCTAGAAAAAACTGATTCGTAAAAAGCTATTGCTATAGTCTGAAAAGGGTTCTTGTCAGGGCTTCAAAATCTGGATATAAATTTCTTCTGACCACAGAAGGCCTGCTTCTGGGTCAGAGGAGAGCAAGTGCTCTCAAGGAATATGAGATTCATGATTTTGCTCTCAGTGGAGTGTAAACTGCTAGAGGCTGTGTGTCTGCAGCCTGCATTCAGAAAGAACTCTGGCTCCTTTGTATTCATCGAGGGATATCAGACTCCTAGATATCCTCTGGGGAAAAAATATATATGCTGGGAAAATAAAGGTCTTGTGTCTGCCGCAGGAAAGTATTACACTGATGCTTTTAGAAACTGGGGAAGGATATTTGTGACCTGCTATGCTGTCTTGTACACCATAAATTCTTCAGGTTTTTTGTTACAAGATGTTATTTTTGCTTTAGTTGGATTTAGAAAGAAAAACTACCTTTTAGGCTAGCATTTCACACCTCTACTGTCTGCAAAGTATGAAAAAAAAAAAAAGGATTATTTACTGGTTGAGTCAAAGAATTCTAATTTCTCTTCCCATTTTCTATCTTTATGCCTTAATCTAAGCTCTTTAGGAAACAGCCATATTATCTATTCTCACAGAGGCTCTAGGCAGAGATTTATTAGCAACATGCTTCTGAATTCTTCAGATTAATGTATGACTGAAATGCAAAGTGCCCCTACTGATAATAGAAATTGCAGCTTGTATTGCTAGAATAAAGCTTTTTTCATTGACTTAAGATGGAATCAAATTCTTCTGCATTTGTATCCAGAGCGTGTATCAGAGTTAGGTAGTAAGAACTACCAGAGTTTCATTAATTTTGTTTCCAATCAAAAAAACATGCATTCTAAAAATATACTTAATATATTACTTGGGCAGCCTCTAACAGTGCTTGGCTTCGAATTAGTCACCAAGTATTGAGAGATAATTATAGCACTTAGAGTGAGTGTGAGGAATTGTGGTTCTCGTTGCTGAAGCAGAGATAATTGCTGTGAACAGACTCTCCACCCGTGCCATTCTATAAACACTCAGTTTGGGAGAGTGGTGAAGAGATTGCTTAGATTATTTCTGCAAAAGCATGTCCATGAGTTCATTGTCTGGAGCATTAAGAGGAAATTTGTCTCAGTGAAATCAGTGGTATTTTTTTTTCCATAGCTATGTCTTACTCTACCAAACTATCAGAGGCTCAAATGTGCTTACTAGTGCATCTCCCCAGTGTTAGCAGCATCCATCTGACAACACTACCTGCTTTCTGCAGAAGTATCCCCAACGGCTCACGACCTCCTCATGACCCTCCCCTCTCTTTCCATTTCAGTCCCAGATGTCCTTACAAGCACCAAAAAAGCCACACAGGAGCTGTATGAAAAACAGTCCTCTCCTTTCCAAAGCAAACCCCGTGTTTCTGGTATCTAGCAACTGACTGGCATGCACAGGCTTTGTTTTTTTTCATCAGGATATGAATGCCTCCATCATACGCTTATACGGGAATATTTGGCATGTAAAAAGTTTTTAGGCAGTCCCCACAGATGCCTTGATCACCACCATACTTTCTCCCCAACTTTCACCAAAACTGGAACTGTACACAGTAGCAATCTGCACTACGCAGACTGCAGATAAAAAATGCATCCAAGGACTCTAGTGTTTGATGAAGATGCTGCCTAGGCTGGTGCCAGAACGCGTTCTAGAGAATTTGCTGTTGTTTCTCTGTCCCCTTGTCAATCCCACAAGCCCTTTCATGTTTTTCTAAAAATCTCTCTTCTCTCTTTCCCACTTTCAGACCGGCCAAGACACGACTCTGAATTTGGCAGCAATTCCGCAAGGAAAGAATTCACCCATATTTTTCTCCAAAAGCAGCACAGTGTGTGGGGATATTCTGAAAGAATATGGAGAGGGATGTCACATGGATGGAAGTATGAAAAAGTGCATAACAGCTGAAAAATTCCCAAGTAGTAAGTCATGCATGTGATGACTCAGCTGGCCTAAGGAACTGAAGCACTCAAAGCACCTCTGTTTCAGGCACAGACACTTGGACACTGATGTCAGATGTCCACACTGACACTACGATGTTTCCACAACAGCAAGAGAGTCAGCAAGGAGCTTGTGCAGACCTCACTACTCATTCTCACTAGGACAAACACAACAAACTAGCAGATTTTCTTAGACCAAGAATAGAAAATGAAGGCCCTTCCTTTCTTCTTTCCCCACACTTACATTTCTCAGCCTTTCCTACTTAACTAATGGAATATCTAGCATAACCATGCTCCCTCCTTCAGAAACCTGAATCTCTGGTGTGGAGTTCAGCTACCTGAAATACCAGCATCTAAACTTCCTTCTGGAAATAAAAATACACCCCCAGAGTCCCCTATCATCATCTAAGGCAACACCAGAAATATTTTCAAAGTATGGCCACATACTGAAATTACTTTTGTGTCAGACACAATAGCCTATGAAGATGTTTTAAAAATATGCTTCTGATTCCAAGTGCTCTTCATTATCTGGGTATAGAATTTTAACTTATTGTTTTGTGATTTTAGTATCATATAAAAGATTCTACTGTTAGACTTGTGTCCCATTGAAAATTGAGTCTGAGTTCCTGTCCCATCCTCCATTTGATCAAGAGAGTGTATGTTCTTCACTATAGACACAGTGTGTTTTTAAGGCTATTGCATCTTATTTGCAGATTTCTACATTTCTGGAAAAAAGCAAAACACAAGCTTAGAACTCTTGCATGCACGTTATACGCACCATATTTTGAATATTTGAGAAAGAGTTTTTATATATGATGTAACGTCAGGAAGTGGTTTTTTTCAGCCCAGTCAGCAAAACTAAATTCTAATGAAATTAATTATCCCTCATATGAGAAGCAAATGCTGGCAACGTGGCATCTTAAGAAGCAGAAGCATAATTTAAAATATGATTTTGATAAGTTTTTAAAATTAAAAATCACATTACATAATAATATTTATTGTCTATATACAATTTTTATTCCTAGACAAGTTGTTGTAACACAAAATGTCAATTCCCAACTGTTAAAAACATGAATTCTTCATTTGTATTTTAAGTTGTTTCCCCATGAAATTACATTGCTAAAAATATATTTTGGGGAGTAGTTTTCTGTGGTTTTCAATATCATGTGTTTCTTCTGTAGGGTTTTCACCTAAAAATAACTACCTACCTACCTTGAAATCTTCACACTCTTCACTCTATTTTAAATATTTTGTGCACACTACAAAGTGACACCATATTTTTAAGGAAATACACCTATGGTTCTTTGTTGCCATATGCTGTTTGCAGAGATCTGTAAATAAAAATATATAAAACTCAGGAAGTTGGTTTGGGGTTTTTGTCTTACTTCTTCTAGTGATTATCCAAAAGCACTGACATCATTATCTGTACCATTTATGTAAAGGACCTCAATAATTTTCACTTAAAGGAACAAGCTCATTCTAATAATTAATAGCTTAGGTCAATTCAATACAGACTCTTTGTTTAGCTCACTTTGAATTTTCAGCAATTAGTTGATCAGTTGTGTTTTTTGAAAAATCTAGTTACAGTCTCAAAGTTGTAGGACATCTTGGATTTTTTTTAACCAATCCTTATGTATGGAAAATCTCTTTACTCATCATGAAATCTGAATAAATACTAAATTAAAACTTTTATTTTATTATAAAAAATTTACTGACTCACCTTAACTAACATCTTGAAAATAGAAAGCCCAATAAATATTGACCGATTTTAATGTTGCTTTGCTTTGGACTGTCAGGATGACAAGCTCTTCAAAAGAATTCCTTCCTGAGAGCTTGGGAGTTCTATGAAAAACCCCAGAACATCTGGGTTAGATCGGTTACAGTCTGAGTAAATTGTTAGGTTTTGAGTAAGTGATTCCTCTTCTTCTGGATGCTGATCGGTGAAGAATTGAGAATTAAAAAGAACAGACATGACAGGCAGCATCATGTACGTTACCCAGATACAACTGGGGTGAGAAAGCACAAAGATATCCCTTCTATCTCTGTCACTCACAAGGATGATGGGCAAGAGCTTTTGAACTTGTGAATGCCACCTCCTGAATTACTTTGTCAGATGATAGTCAACAGTAGGCTTTCTGATTGCCAGAAATGTCAGCTGTCTACCTCATCAGCTAAAGGGGGAACTCAGCACAGATTTATGGGCATGGGCATTGACTCTCTCATCTGGAAGCTGTCCCTTCACTGATGGCCATACTACAGTGCTCAGTCAGTATTGTCCCCAGGCTCCAGACACTACTTGGTGTTGGTGTCTGGATGTTTATGAGAGAGACATCTGGCAGTCAGATGCATCAGCTGCACTGCCAGCTCTGTTCCCTGCCTACCACTCTGCAGTTTTTGGAGAGCTGGGAGCTGTTCCGTGGCTGCACAGCTCCATTCCCAAAGCCCAGCTGCTCTCAGGTTGCAGACCAGAAAGACTTCTAAAGAGTACACTGAAAATTACTGGGTGGAAAGGTAATGGTGTCCTGATAGCGATGTGTTTCTTTATCAGAGGCTATTTTTGCAGGGCTGAGCTAAGAAACAGGAGAGCCTAGGAACCAGCTGCCAAAAGCCTCCTCAGTGTGCCACGCAGATAAGCAGAGGAAAAACACCAGGCAATCTGGGATGGCTTCCACATGCCCACAGAGCGTGCAGATGTAAATGCCATAGTATGAGCTCTTCTGCCCTCATACCTATTCCTATTCCAATCCGCACTACTTACTGATCTGAGGGCACAGGGATCCCTTTTAAATGAACGTGAATGCATGGCCCTGGGTACTAACAGAATCCTTTCTCTCCTGCCAGTTTTTCCCTAGTTTAATTTAGGGGTTTTTTTGTTATGTTAAACACTCCCAAAGTTCCCTGACTCAGAGTTCTCAGTATTAACACCTGAGAAAAAAATCACAGATCAGTATTTTGAAGCCAAATGTGTTCTGAAAACTAGAGAGAAATCCATGAAGTTTTCAATTTATTTAGTTTAAACTGCCTTAACCTCTTATAGGACACGGGGCAGTTATCTGTATATCATTCTGTGTATTACTGCAGTGTACTCTGTTATCTTGAGGAGAAGGCTTTACCATTTTAAGTACTCATATCTGCACTGTTGCACAGAAGAATATTAAACACATCCGAATAAAAGATTGCAGCTGAAAAGAAAAAATGTCTTTTGTATTTGGTTTACTGACTGTAAGCAGTAGAAGAGTGTTGGGGGTTTTAAAATCCTATATAGATATATAAAAAACAACAGCTGAAAAAAATGTTTTTCCAGTCGTAGAAAGATTTTTTTACTGGTACACAAAGTATTTGCTTTTATGAAAGGAAAATGGATTTTAAAAAGTTTGAGAAGACTGCAAGATGAAACAAGAAGCCACTCCATTGAAATTAGGCAGCTACAAGAACAGAGCAAAGTCAAAGTGCACATTTCAGAGCAGGGCCAGCACATCCTGATTATCAACACTGATATGCAATGGAAAAACACACGTTAGCTGCAGTAACATTCTCATTCACAGAACACTAACTTTAAAAACCAGCATTTGGATGCTAACAAGAGTGTATCATTTCATGGTTTTCTCTTCCTCAACTGTCCTTTTTATTTTAGGGCATGACTACTTTCTTCACTTCCCTTTAAAAGGAATCAAGCCTCAGGAGGCAGAAGTTGCGCAACATGGGTATTTAATTTCTTTGTCACCTTAAAAAAAGTTTACCTTTAGGTACAAAAGCAAACAAATACAACAAGTATCCAACACTTTTTTCACGTAGACAGGATGGTGGAATGAAAGCTGATTTTAGAGCTGCTTATTTAGACACTAAAGTGCCCATAAAAGAGAGAATTTATCCTGTTTGCCAGAGATATGGAGGTTGAAAATAGCACGGTAGTGAAACAAAACACATGATGACACTGTGCCAGATGACAACAAAATGGCCTAGCAATGGAAAAGAAATTAATTCTATGTACAGTAAGTTTTTCTCAAGTGTTCTTGAGAAATCTACACAGATTTTCTTTTCTCAATTATCCTGTACTATAGCATGACTCAAAAGCAGAATAGATAACAAAATGAAGTGTTAACTACAAGTTAGAAATATGCTACTAGATCTTGGTGTTTGGGGAGGTGGGAGGGATTGTTTTGTAACCCACAAATTCTAGATTTTATCCATTAACTGTATTCATCATTATTTCTGTTAATTAACAACAGAATTTGTTAACAGATTATTAAAAAAAAGGCAATTCTAATATTTTGTATATCATTAGTTTAAATACCTCACAGGAAACATTTCTGATAACAGTAGTCAATGTGCTTTGAGAACTGAATTTATTCAAGAGGTTGTTTGGCTTCCATATTAAGTTATCTCTTTCTTTTATAGACAGAGAATGTTTTACTTTTTTTTTTCTTCTCTTAGTTTGCAGAAAGTAAAAGTTAGGGAAGAGAAATAATTTAGAATCCATTTTCTAAAAAACATTAAGCCATTATTAGAAATGTTAAACATAAAGCCTAATCAAGACAAAGTTTAAAGTGCAAAGAGGTTCTTCCTAACTTAGGCTAAGAAATGTTTATAATGAACATCAACAACGCCATGAAAGGAAGTTAGTCTGACTATTGTTACTATTATACAGAGAATGAAAGCTTTTCAGAATAAACCACACTTTAAAACTATCTGAGTATTCAGAAGAGCAAATTTCAAGTACTTGCAGAGTTTATAATCTTTCTTGGGAAGTTAACATTACTGGCCATATATAGGTGTGCAATGAAACTAAATTTCTAATTCTAAGGAAAAGTATTCTTTTTTAAATCCTCAAGACTATAAATTTTTAAAGTACCTACCCATTACATGTGCTCAAATCCTTCAAATGCAGTATGGTCAATACAATAACTTCCCCAAATTGATTATGTCTCTGTATATGGAGTACAGCTATTGCATCAGCAGTTTTAGTATTTAAACAAACCTGATGGTGTTATCAACTGTATTATTTGGTAAGTGATTTAGGGTCAAAGCCACAGTATTGATTAGACTCCATCTTTGAAAGAAATAAACAAATTGAACATCTATTGTTTTACCTTTCTGTGCACGTATATGTGTGTGTCTGCACTCATGCACACAGCTGCTTATTTTGACAAACGTGGTTTTATTTGTCCCCTGAGGAAATGGTGCCATTAATCAGCTAATTATGATTGCAAAACTATCCATTGGGCAGTTAATTCATTGTCAGAGTACACAAAGCCATTTCACCTAACTGACTTTTTAAAGGGTTAAAGAGGTTGAGTACTACGCTATGTACGGGCTGGAAATTGATTATCTTAAATACAAAGTGAAACTCAAAAGTTATTAAGCATGCATGCTTGCTACTTTCCTTTTTTCTGCGCAGTGAAAGCTTTTTAAAGTTGGAGATGTTTACAGTGCTGAAGCTGACTGAACTCCAAGGCTCTTCACTCTGAAGCAAGGACTGTGAACTCTGTTGCTCCTCCCACCCAGTGTTGGTGGGACACAGATAGCACGTACAAGCTTTGCCCTGCTTAGGCCTTACTGCAAATGGCTGTTTCATCTCTGTTGCAGAAGGTCTCAGGACACTTGTAGTAAATCTTTTGAGACCTCTGATTATTTCAGAAAGGTGACAATCTTAAACAGTATTCCCACAGAAACATTTGCATATGTAGGATATAGATATACACTTAAACATCAAAAAAAGGTTTATTAAATAACTTACTAATTTCTTTCTTAAGACCTCTGATTTGACTCTTTCTGCCTCGGAAGAGAAGATTTAACTTACTGTCAATAATTGGGCAATGCATCTTACAGCTTTCAGATTGTAAGTGGATTTCTACATAATAATCCTTATATTCTAAAAAAACCCTGACGTTCTCCTACTGTCATAAATCCCTATCCAAGCAACCTGTCCATACAAATTATGTCTAATGTAATTTCAGTAAAACCTCTGGCACTGGCAAACAGTGAACGTCTTTTATTGTTAAATGCCTTAACAGAGCCTGTGGCTGATTTTACCACGAGCAGACTCAAACCTAGCCCTGCATTTAACACTACTTCACATAGTAAGTCTATGATACAGAGAACTTTGAAAGCATTTTCAAACTGATACGTCCTCACAAAAGGCAGACAGATGGTCAGTTGTAGAAAAACAAAGATAAAACCCCACAAGAAATCTATTTTAATGTTATAATTCTGTATTGGAAAAAAATTGTCAACACAATTCAACAAGCAGTGGTGCACAATTATTTCTGGAACAAGTTTTTGTATCTGCCTTCTTGTGTCTTTTTCAGACTGGTTGCAGTAAACAAACTCATTAGAACAACAAATCTGAGTTCCAGAGAATAAGGCCGGGCAAGATCTCAAAGCTTGTCAAAGATTTATGTTCTTCCACTGACCAAAGCTGAATCAACTTCTCTGTAGATAGGGATTTGCTGGTTTTTTATGCTTTAATTTGATGATTCTTATAAAAAAATAAAACATAAGCAGTGATATTGGTGAGTGAAAATGTTTATCGTTCAGTGTGTAGTTCAAAAGCATGCCTTATCATTGTGTTCTGCTTATGATGAGTTTTTATAAGCAGAGATTTCACTTTTTTTTTTTACAATTAAGTGAGTCCTTGCAATTTTCTTACTCCTTACTCTTACTTTGAAGATTCAGCAATATACAGTTTGAAAAGTTCCCTGAAGAATTTTATGTGGGAGGTTACAAGAAATGCAAGAAACTTTCTCAGTCTCACCAGACATCTGACCACCATGATGACAGAGGATAGCTCTGCAGAACTCACCGCAGTCCAGGTTCATCTCCTCATGTCCCCCCCAGTGCTCCCTCAGGATAAAACCTTCTCAATTTTTTGAATGTCTGTGCTGGCCTCAGAAAGATCCTACTCCCAGTTCTTCTGGTGGACACTTGAATCTAACTCAGTCATGGAATGACAGGAAAATTTTATTCGGTTGAGGCCTTTGGAGGTAATTTTGCCCAAACTCAAAGCAGGGTTCACTTAAAGGAGAGATTTGCCCATTCTAGCGATGGCTACTCCACTGCTCCCCTGAGTAACCTCTCCCTTGGTTAATACATAATGGTTTACACATTAAGCAAAATTAGGGTCCATAATCTTTGAAATAATAAAAAATAAACTTAATGGTTTTCAGGAAGAACAAAACTTTCACAAAGCAATCAGATTTTTCTCTTTATTCACAGCTGCAAGTTGAATAGAAAAATAAACTTGTTTCTTTCATTTGTATTATCTAGTCTGGGACATGATTTAGGAAAGAATAATATGGAGCCAAAAAAACATTACACAAGTGCATCACTGTAAATTATGCAGTGCTGTTTGCTTTTTCTCCCCTTTACTATGAAGGGTGTTTTTAAAAATAATTGCTGTAAACTTTCTAAGTACTCTCGACTCCAAAGCAAATAGTAAAATGTAAAAATTTTTAAATTAACTGTCATGAAAATGTATTTCTAACCTTTCTAAAGTCCTTTGATGTCATACTCAGACCCATATTTAACACCACTGTTCACATGGCTATGATACTAACCATTAAGTGATGATAAACAGTATGGCATGCTGTGCAAATGATATATAATTTTATGTTGCATTTCCCATACCATATTACAAACCACACTAGAATTTCTGTGGTCAGGTCATATACTGTGCTAGGCCAGGCAGCATGTGATGTCACTCCCCCGATAATCATAAACATTAGGCACGGTTTTTATCTACTGGTCAAAAGAAACCTGTAATTAGTGACTAAGCCAACCAGATCTAATAAAATGACAGTGTCTTTCCAGTCCCATAAGCATGGACTAATCAAACCCCTTAAAGGTTCCCACTGCTGCCTACCACACTGTATGTCTTTTCAGAAAAGTGCATCTTCTAAAAAAAAATAAGGAAAATATCACAAACATTCCCAAGATATCTGAGGCTCACTTGTGCCGCTTCACCCTCCTCAGCCTTGCTGTGCCTACAAGTTTTCTGAGATATCACTGGTCAATGAAGGCAATTATTCATCTCATTTTCACATAGTTATTTTTAAACTGGTCCGTGCATGTTGTGACAACGAGATCCAGTACCTTCACTGCAGGAACTAGGACAATTTTAATGCATCCCAGTAATTAGGGATTTGGATTTTCCACATATAGATACATGCATATCTATCTATGTCTCTGTATATCTTGATGTTATCCTAATTAGATTTGAATTAAAGGCTATTTATTTTGGACAGTGCGCATACTTAATTAAACATTTTAATTTTCAATTGGCAGGCTTAGAGGAGATCTGAGTTTGCAGTTAGAGATATTTCTTTCAGTGTAAACAGGAAATGAATAAACAACAGAAGATATCAGTGAAGAAAGAGTGAACAGAAAAATGGTGGAATACTAATTTTTTTCTTGTCTCATTTTGTCTGTCTTTAAGAAGGATAAAACCATCTTTTGAATGTAGAACAGCATCCTCCACATTCTGCTCTTTTATTGACATACTGGAGTACTCAAACTTCCTGCTCTTGTTTTATGGTGCCATGAGAGGCCCACAATGAACCTGCTTTGCTTTACACGTCCCATAGATCCTGCTGTGGAATATCCCATATCCTGACGTGGTTTTTTGCTCAGCCTGTCTTGCTTCCTATGCTCAATCCTTTTGGCTGTTCTTTCAGCTGCATAGAAGAAATACTTTCAGGAAGGTATTTGAGGGGGGAGATATTTTTATTACGTGGGAAAGGAACAGTCTTGAAGATAAGAGAGAAGGAATGCCTCCTTTGCTACCTGCCAATACATTCTGCTGCTGAAAGAAACACAGAATTCCTGAATGCTCTCTCCATGACCTTAATATCACCAAAAAGTCTGTATCTACTAATATAAACATCAATTTTGCAGTGCATAGACACATAATGCTTATTTTGCAAACAGTAGTAAATCGTATTAATTCTATAGATCGGGTTGTACTAAATTTCTTTTTGTTAAGCAACACTTGCTAATACTGAGGACTTCTACAAGAAAATAAGACTCAGCAAGGATCATGGGAAGTATCCTTTTATGTTAAAATTTTATTTGTACCTTTTACAAAAATACAGAAGCAAATCTGTCAATTTACTTTTGTACATATGGATGCATTCCTTCATCATTAGAAAAAACAATACAACTTATTTCATTCTGAAGCAAAAGCAGTTGTGGTCCTTCAGACGACACATCGGGGATGTGCTGTAGTTCTGCAGTATGCGTGCATTCGTCCCAGATGAGTAGTTTCTGCTTTTACCTGTGCTGCACAAGGTTTTACCCCTCCTGCCATCAGCCCTCCACAGAGCCCACCTCTTGACTCCTCAAGACCGGCTGCTTTCCCACTAGGCAACAGGAACACTGGCTGCCCTAGAGACTGCCCCTGCCACCTACCCAGTCCCTGACTCTCTTTACCTTTAGCCACAGACTTGGTGGATTTGCCATGAGGGGTTTCCATCTGAGGGCTAGAACAATTAGCTAGGGAGGCAGCATATACAGGCGACTCAGAACACAGTTCTGGCTCCCATAGCACTGGAGCCTGAGAAATCCCAAAGTCCAGGACACAGCTCCTCTCTCTATACAGTTCATCAGTAAATTGAATCACACACTTTCTTACAATTCATTTTCTCTGTCTTGCAACTGTAAAGCACTTAAATTGCTCAATGACTTTAGCTATGCGCTAAGCATGAATGCCAGCACTTGTCATTAGCAGCCTTGCACATTCAGTTTATGCTACATATCTTTAAATAATATGTTTAAAAGTTATTTCCTATATAAGACTTCAGGTGTCCTGCACTGTTAGTGCTGTGAGAAACTGTAGATATCCTGCTTTTTAGTCTCTTATCAAGCTGCTTATCAGTGACATTCTGGTGGTTCAACTGCATAACTACGATAGTCAGACTTCTGCTCTCCAGGCTTGCAAAACATTTCTTTAGTCTTAATTCTGAGGTCATATTTCTCAGAAGCAGTTTATTATCGAAACATAATTTTAAGTATCTTGCACACAAACCATTTCAATAGCCTCATGTGTTCCTGGAGCAAAGGCTAAGTTTTGCTTTTGAATACTCACATGAATCTTACACCCAGACAATCACCGATATCTGTATTTCATCTCTGTTCTGGTGGAATTGATGAAAAGTGAACCTTTCTGAATCTGGACCTCTCGCCTGATCCCACAGGATTACAGGACATACAGGCAAGCTCAGAGTTTGTTTCTCAGATCTCGCTCCTGCAAACACTATGGTTCTCAAAGATGCGCTTTGATACAATTACTTAAAATTATTTAAAACACTATCTCTTCCTCAGTTTAAACTCTGCCTCCTGGCCAGAGATTGTTGCAAGGAATGTTTAGGTTAGAGGTAAGGTTTGTTTGTACTGAGATAATAGACTATGAATTGGGGTAGGAGAGACAGAAACACGTCCCGTTCTCCTCTGAAGATGGTAAGCTCTGTGAAGAAGTCTGGCACACTGCAGTGGGCATTAACCTTTCAAATTTATTCATCTAACTGGACCCCTTAGGCACTCAAATAATTTTACATGGTTGACTGACACTCTTTTTTGGTGTTGTTTATGGCTACTTCCATGTGTAAACCCACTTGCTTTCCTAGACCTGTTTGGCATGAAGGCTGAAATCTGCTGGGCAGTTTTTGTGTGCTAAATCTGTCTAACTAATAAATTTATCCAGCCGTAGGAGGAGAACAATGGCTGAGCACAAGCATGCCACTCAGCCTGACAAGCCCAAGGACATTGAAGAAGACGTTTTACAAGAACAGTACGTGTCACTGGAAATGACAGGCTATATGCTTGAATATAAACTCAAGACCATCAATACAATGTAGCATTTCTAGCAGCAACAATCCAGTAACCCAAATTAAATACTATCAGTTCAAAAGACAATGGAAGCAAAAAGGAGACACATTTGAAAAGTTAGAGTAGCCGCAAAAATGAAAGCTAGACTTCAATTTCTACTCTTACCTAAAACACATTGCAAGAACCTGCAAGAACCTACAGGAGGAAAAGAAACCCCAAAAAACAAAACAAGAGGAAAAAAACAAAAACAAAACCAAAAAACCCCCGACCAAACAAACAAATTCCCAAAACCCAAAGCTTGCCAATATACACTAAAAAGAGAAGGAAAAAGAGGTGAAAGAAGGGCTGAAAAGTGTCATTATTAGTGTTCGTGAATGCATATTCAGCTTTTCTCTTCTTGGCTTCTGTAACCAGGCAATTAAATAACCATCGTAACTTCAGCGTTACTAGTCTGCATGGCTGCAGAAAAACTAGAAAATAACATTTTAAATGACTTGGTATTTAGATAGTAGATAAAAATGGATCACATATCTGGATGTTCCCTTTCTAAAAAAGGTCATTTTTGAAAGTCTCAATGCTCAGATTCATCAGGAAAAGAAGAAAATAACCTTGTTTCCAACTTTGCCTTTCCTAACTGTGGCCTGTTCTCCCTGTTTTCTGTTCATGGCTGTGTATCTGGCCTGAAGTCCCCGGATGCTGGAGACACTGAACTCACAGAAAAAAAAGGAATCTATCTTTTGAAAAACTGGTTTTAATATACAGGGACAGCTGAAGGCCACTGGGGGTTGAACTTTTTATATATAAGATGGGAAGGCATTTGTAGGAGGCTGTTGCCTACAACAAAAGTAGATTGGCCTATTTCCATGATATCCATGCAAAATTTATTGAAATTAATGTGAGCCATTGAATGGATTTCACAGCATTTCTAAGAGAGATCTAAAGGAACAGCAATACAACTGAGTATAATGGTCTGAAAAACTGAGGCTGTAGTGAACAATGCTGCTACGTAACACCAACAACCATTAAATTAAAAGACAGGATCAAAATACACACCTGAGCAAACAATCAACTTATGTTTCTATTAACTAACGGAAGTTGTACCAACTACAATTCACGTTGACAATCATACGAAAACTCAGTGCTATAAATTAAACACTGTAAAATAAAGTACAAAAATATTTTGCCATGTTTATTTTCTAACTAACTGGCTTATTGTTTCCAAGCATTACATTCCCAGCATTGCCACAGTGAACACACAGCAATGTGGCCCAAGATCTGGACATCTCACTGACACCCAATGTAGAAAGCACAATAGAAGAATTTGTTTCCAGGCTCATCCCCCGAGTGTGGAGTAACAGCTCTCTGTTATTTGTGTGAAGCCTGAAGCTTTAGCAGGAGACAATGCCTTTCAAGAACCTCGCTGGCGGCCTGAGCAGCCATGGCACACCTGACCGATCGCAGGCTCTCCGTGCTTCGGCTCTGCGTTACCCGCGGGCCGCTGGGAAGAGCCAAACCCGACTCCCGCCCCGCGGGCTTTCTGTGACAAGGTGTGAACGTGTTTCTGTTCCCAGCACGTTTAGCGCTGCAAAACTCGTCAGAGAGCTAAAAGGGCGCTTTATACGTTAATTTTGGATCTTTGCCCGTCTAAACTCTTAATCCAGGCGCCGGGCGCCTCCGCCCGCCCCAGCGGCTCCGGCGGGACTCCGGCCGCGGCGGAACCCGGCCCGCGGGAGGCT
>VZTA01028609.1:118254-177295 GCA_013398855.1 Mohoua ochrocephala
CAGCCCTTCAGCCCTCGCCGTCGGAGGCTGTGGGAGCGGGGGGGGGGTCCCGGCCCCGGCCCTGCAGCCACCCCCCGGCTCAGGAGGCTTTGCTCTGACACCGGCCTCGAAGTCTGCGCTGCCGGGAGTCGCTGGTGCAGCCCGGCGGTGGTCGGTCCCTGTAGATCATCCTCGGGAGGTTCTGCGAGTGGTGAAGAGCAGCACAGAACCGGCCAGTAAACGTTAAGCAGATCTACTGGTCCCCTTCCAACACGATGTTTCAGGAGTAACCCTGACAGTCCAGTGAAACAGCCACCACCACCTTCCCCGCCTTCTGTTTGAGCCAGCTTTGCTAATGGAAAAGTAAAATCTACAATAGCTGTCGTCATTATCCACTTGTCTTGTGCTGATGCTGATGAAATCTGAAGTGCAAGGAAATATTTACTGTTATTTAGAGAAATGTGTTATTCTTTTCTCATCATATTTTGCCCTCTGTCAAACAGAGGAGCTTATGTTTAAGGAATTACATCACTTTGCAAATCCCTCTATCTTTCTCTAAATATAAACTGTCTTTTAGGATGTCTTCAACTTGGCTGTTTTCCTTTTGTGAGTCAGAGCTAGTGTTACTGCTTTTCATTGCTTGAACAGGCTCCACAGACCCATGACACCTCTCTTAAGAGTTTTAAGAATTGTTGCTCGTGTGATGGGGATCATCTGGCAACTCTGCTTAACGTTACTGAGGCAGACAGGACCTTTTCCATCCTGAAATACTGGAAGATGACAATAAGGTATCTTGATTCTCTTTCGATTATGACATCTAATCAATGCTACAGTGACTAACTGTAGGGGAGGTCTGTGACCTGCCGTCTCTTATAAGGGAGGAGTAAGCAAAGGGCAGGGAAGTTGTATCTTGCTGGTGATGCACTGAGTTAGCAACTGAGAGGTTTCTTTTTCACATCTATAGTTTCCAAGCACACTTCACTCCTGATTTGTTCTGTAATTCTAGTAAATTATTTTAATGAGGCCCTAAGAACTCCAAACGTGATGAACACAGGAGAAATACTTGTGCTAGTTTGAGTGCAAGTAATCGTAATGGGGAGTTGGGCATTATTTTTTTCCCCCCACGCTCTGTGAATATGAATTTACAGCTTCTTGCCTCTAGGAAGGATGTTCCCCCATGGGGTTGATGTTAGTCTGCTTGATAAGTACTTGAAAAAGTCACTTTCAGTGAAATGTTAAGGCCTTTCTGCCTGGGGGCGTGCAGTTACAGTGTAGTCCTGCCACACTAATTTCACTTCTAATACTCTTGATTTTCTTTAGGAATATGCCTTAAAAGTTGGATGGCACCTTTAAAAACTCACTGAGGTAAAACAATGAAAATAGAAAGTACTGTAACATTTTGAGTGTAGAGCGAAAGAACCATTTTGGAAGTTATCCCAATCACCATTTTGTGATAGCTCCCTCAGGTGAAGGAATTTCCAGGTGTCACAAAAAGGCTGTGAAGAATTGTGCAATGGAAAGTAAGGGGTATCTTACCCCTGAGTAAGAGTGTTTGCTGTGGTGATTGAGATTTCTGTTAACTTTCACATGTTGATTTCTCATCTTTGTTTCATTTATCTTCGAGTTTCTGGGTGTCTCTCTAGACATGGTCTGGATAGGAACACATAGAGTCAGGGATGTGTGACGATGGAATTGTGAGCTATAGAAGAGTCAAAGAGAAGTATTTTACAGGGTTTTTTTTCTTCCAGATTTATGTTTAGATCACCTCACTCCTGTGTGCATGTGGGATATTTAGACAGTGAAGATAATATAAAAAGAAGCCATTTATAAAGTGCTCATTTTGAAGGGTTTTTTTTTTTCCTAGTTGAATATTCTTTCTTTGCACTACTTATGGCTGCTTATACTTGAGGCTCACTTCTTAAATAAGATGAATTTATCAATAGATACTTCTTTTGTTTGTAATGGTGTTACTAAAGCATACATTTTAGAAAACTTAAAAATACCTTTTTTAAAAAAATGCAGCTTATAAGACTATATGTGATAAGATGTCTTCTGTTTTATTACGAATAAAATTCTATAAAAGACCAACTCTGTAAAATAGTAGCTGTTAGTCTCCTTTGGGGAGAGGCATGCTGTCTAAAGAATAGTGCATTTGTTCTTTCTTTCTTCTTTCCTTGTAAATTAATGTCTATTTCCAGTGTCTAGCTAGTAAGCTAATATTGCCAAGGTTGTACAAAAGTGTTTCGATCCCAGGTTTGGAAGTCTCTGTTTGGATAACGTGATGGTAAGACAAACTCGTCTTCTGTTTTTAACCAAGCAGGAATGCAATAGCTAACATGTGTGCAGAGACAAATCAAGTCCTTCGAGGGGACACTTAATTTGCCTAGTCCTCGATTGGTGCTCTCTAGTGATGTTGGAGATTTGAAAAATGGATAAACTAAAAAGCCTTGGCATTAATCTGTATTGTAGCCAGACATGCCGGTGAATTAATTAATACACTTTTGCATATGACTGCAGCAGTTTGTGCTGGTTTAACTGTATAGAAGCAGGTTTAAATTTAGGCTTCTGGTTTGCCTGTTTCTTGTTGTTTTGAATCATGCAAACTAGGATGTATCTAGTATTTTATCAGTGCTAATAAACATTGCCAGATTGTTTCTGGTTTCTTGTTCTGTAGCATTCCTTGGTTATACAGATCTTTAATTTATCCCAAACAAATTTCTTAAACTTGGAGAAAAGGAGAAGAAAATAGTAATAATAATTCAAAACAAGAAATATGTTAACAAGAGAAGGAACTATAGGTTTTCCTGCCTAAATGATGTCACAGAACATTTAGGCTGTGGTGTGCAGGGAGGAACTCTGGTTTTAGGGGAATGGGAGGAAGGACTGCCTCTTACTACCTTTTTTTTTTCCCTTCTCTGGGTAATGTGCTGTCACAGAAATGAATGATGATTTCTCAAAAACAAATGCATTTCTGAGGCTATATATAGCAGAAATAAAGTCGTGAAATGTATTCACTGGGTAACTGAGGGCCAAAAAGAGATCAGACCATTTAAGAAAATCGTTGCATTCAAACTCTTTCAAAACTGCCAGTATCATCTTCCATCCTGAAAAACCTTTTTCCAGTAGTCCATTTTCTTTTTCAAGTACACGTTTGTTGGAGGCCCAGTTGACTTTTGGCATGTGTTGTTCATTGTGATGCTCTAGAGCTCATAGTTGAAAGTTAAGCTGCCTTTTTTTCCATCTTAAGCTTAGGCAGACATCCTCTGCACCTGAGGTTTTTGACACAGACAGTGCTGTGGGGCTTCTTTGTCATAAGTATAGAAGATTCCTTTGTAAATGGGATTGTGTGACTGTGAGTTAGCTTGATATATTACATATTCCTACTTTCATAATTTTCCTTGGCAGATAGTTTTGGGAAAGGATTCCTGCTGTGCTGAAGTGCTGCATGTCTGGGAGCAGTTTGGACTGTAATATTCCTGGAAGTGTGGGCTGTGTTCTTTACAAGATAATACTTGTATTGGATTTCTGATGCTTGGAAGACCTAGGTTTATATATGTGTGTGTTTAATGTTCTCAGCTTCAGACTTTCATGCGTGGATAACAGTGGTAATCTACTGTCAGCAGCCCCAAGGGAAAAAAATCCAGGCATTTCTGTTCTGTAGCATTTTGATGTCCTTAATAAAACAGGAGCATTGTGGGAGTGTAGGGTTGCTCAGTGGTGCAGAATTCTTACCAGTGGCTATGAACACAAGTTACTAAAAGTTTTACTGTCATGAATTGATGTGGATTAAAGTCCAGCACTAAAAGCTGAACTTGTTTTTTCTTGCCCTTTAAACTTGGTTCTAATCTTGCTGTAGACATGAGAACGGTGCCAGCTCCAGGAATCTTTTTTCTGTTTTTTCTTCTGCCTTTACTATCTCGTGTGGTTTTAAACTTCAGACACTTTTACTTCGTTATCTCTTCCTAGAGATTGCATATGTTTTTAAAATATGTGAAGTTTTCAAGTACAGCCAGATCTGTTAGTAACAGGGGAAGCCCCAAGATTACTTACATCTGTATGAAACACTTAGGATGAAGAGACTTTGCAAAACAGGTTTCTGGATAGGTTGAGTTTTTCTTGTCTGTATATAAAACAGTACAATTAAACCTATAACAGTAATAAATAATAAACTTGTTTTGGATTAGATTTCAATATAAGAAGTTAACATACTCCTACTTGAGTTAAACTGAGCCATGGTTAATTTATTAAGATTCTGCTGCTGTGGAAACAATTCCTTTTTCTTGAAGCATCACCATAAGATAAAACTGGAAATGCAACTTTTGTAAAATTTGGTGCTTGCCTGCAATTCATCTGCAAAAAATACTTACAATTTCTTCTTGCTAATTGTGCTGGCCAACAAGTTTGTTATTTATACATTTTGATTTGGGGTCTCCTTTTCACAAGCCATTCTGTGCTATGCATGCAGGCTGTTTTAGAAAACACTCTTCTGTATCTTGCAAATACTCGCTTAGAGAACCAAACCAGTAATTCCCTAACTTTACTTACAGGTTTTTTTTCAGAATTGTTGAGGTGTAAAATTGAAAACTAATCTAATTTTGTTTTTGCCTTTCTACTTGCTAGTGTATTTAGGAGGAGGGGAAGAGCAAACAACTGGCCATATGCAGCATACACTTGGAAAACTCCCTCTTGGTAATTAATAGAAATTCTAGGATGTTCACAAGCTTCCTCTTGAATTGTTTGCCTTTATGGGCCATTATCTGAGCATATCAACTTTCTGTAGTCATTTAAAGGGACACAATGCTCAGTTCAACATTGTTAATCATATATGGAAAGAAGGAAAGAATATGATCAGTTATTGACAGATTGGAATTACGCAGTTGGAGTGAGTTCCTGTTAGTTCATTTATATCCTTGAGCTTGTATGGCAGGTTCCTGACAGTGTAATGAAGTGCCCAAGTGCTCTGATATGCCCAGAGGTTAGCGACTAGTCTGTTAGCACCTCAGTGACTTTATATAAACGTGGCAAATAGTTTTTTGAAGTGGCAATTTGTTCACTGTAGGTTAACAATCGACTCTACCTTCTAACAGCAGACACTTGTTATTCTGTAGGACTCTGTGTTGGGGCCGTAGGCTTTCAGGCAGCATGAAGTGGAGGAAGGGTGGATGCTCAGAGATGTGCTCTGCTCATGCCTGACAATGCAAAGGGGCTTCTTTCTGGCTTCCTGGTGGCCATCAGTTCCTTGCTGGTAGGCATCCACTGCAGGTGGGCTCTGTACCTGGGCCTTTGCCACTTTTTTCATTGAATGAAAGTTAGAAGATTCAGAGAGGCAAAAAAGTGTCTGGTGTCTTTCCAGAGGAAAGAGCCAACAAAAAACCTTATATTCAGCTGCCCTTAGTCTCTTAAGGACAGATTTAAAGGTAGATGTTGAAACTCTGAATTCACAACTTAGTTTTGTAATTTTAAAATCTAGATCTATGCCGAAGGGATTGCCTGAAGGAAGCAGTCTGACTTTAAAATACAAAAACCCCCAGAAGATCACAGAACTGTAGAACAGCTGAGTTTGGATGGGACCTCTAGAAGTTCCTTTTTACAGTTTTATTATACAATTCTCTTTAGGAGAAAAGCTGTGTTAAACTTAGCTTTTTTTGGACAGTGCTCTCAGGCACATGGTGTGATTCTTGGGATTGCCTATGCAGGGCCAGGAGTTTGACTTCATGATCTTTGAGGGTCCATTCCACCTCAGGATGTTCTATGATTTGTTTTGGGAGATGTAGAAAGGAAATTGCAGCTTGTAAATAAAGAGGTTCACTAGTATGAGGGGATATCAAACAAAGAAAACTTTGTTTTGTAAGCACACAGCTGAGTGAAGTCAGAGGCACATTCACAGATGGAACGGAGTTCCTGGTTACTGGAACTGAAATTTCCCTAACTTATGTTTTTTTGAGCCTTAAATGGGGACCTTTTCAGAATCATCTTCTATTGTGCCCAAGCTATTAATTTTTGTCTTGATCCATACAGAATTTCACTTTCAGTATACACACGCTTTCAATATGTTCTTTAAAGAAGCATTCTTCTTGACTGATTTTAGTAAAACTCCCAACTTAAGAAAATTAATATGTCAATTGTTTATTTAAAACATCGGTTTTACTGTAGCCTGTGTGCATTTGCAGCTGTTCAGAAGTGACTGTCAGAGGAGCAAAGAATGATTCAACAGCATATGAAGTGCTGGATGCTTCCCACATCATTGGTAATGTATGATCTGTATTTGAAAAATGTAACCAAGACGGAATATTTACATGTTTTAAATATTTTTTTCTGGGTGACAGACTAGTTTGACTATAATATCAGACCGAGGTTGCTTTAAGTTAGGATACTTGGATCACTTTCAGTTTACCGGGGCCTGAAATACGCATACAGGAATTCACGATGGAAGTGTGTGTTTTGAAGATTCTGATTTAACTCCTATGGAAACTAAAGGCTGCAGCTGACTTCTCTGGGACTTGAACAGAGCAGGTAGGCTTGCTTTGTCCCACGGAGTTGCTTTACTTTTCTGTCTCCTGTGTATTTAGCAAGGCTTCAGATGTTCCTTTAATATGTAACTGTAGGACTAGGTAATGTGTTTCTTAGATGCCAAGACATAGTTACAGTATATAATGTATTTTTTAAATACACAAATATAAAATTAAGGATTTGCCACAGGTGATCAGTTCTACCTTGCAAAGTTGTTAATTTACCTGCACTTAGACACAGATTGCATTTGTGATTCAGTCTGGGCTTGAAACTAGAGTCTTTCATGTCAGTTCTGCATTGACTGGTGAGTTAATGCTGTCTACTTAGGCACCTGATTATCGCCTGACCTGAGGTGTCCGCATTTCCCATCTAGTCAGTGGAGGGAGTTGAAAGCCCTGGGGGCATGAATCACAGCATTGTAGTGTTTCACAAAATAGTAATGACATTACTTCAGTAAGCAGTATTAAAAAGCATGAACAGAAATAGCTTTTATGTGAGTTGGGAGTAAGGCAAGACAATTTTGTGACTACTGTGTTAGCTGAAGGTAGCTGTGTCTGTTGGGTTACGCCCCATTTCCACATCTTGACACGCCACTGTCCCTGCATGCCCCAGTTTGCCAAGCTCATACTGAATTGTGGATGGTTCTTGTCCCCAGGCCAGGGAATCAGTTGCATGGGAGTGTCTCTTGAGAAAGGTTTGTGAAGGTAAGATAGTTGATTATCTGTGAAATCTTTCAGGAGGAAGTTAGGACCTCTAACTTACTTAAATGATTTGATTGGAATCTGAAATATGACATTTAGTGTCTTGAAATAAAATTCTTTGTGTCCAATATGATATTTTAACTCAGAGCCCTTGTCTGACTGAAGGGTAATGTGACAGCCTTTAAAGGATTAAGAAACCAGGGTGCCTATACCTTAATTAAGGAATTTAGTAGATAGGAGCTGTGTATAGGGCACCTTCAGATCCTCCTAAGAATTACATAAAAGACTGGTTTCAGCTTCTCTTTGGTTGCTAGACAATGTTTCATTTTAGGGGACAAGAAGTATGCAATTAAAATATATTAGACTTCAGTTACTTCCAATTTTTTTTTTTTTTTGGTAAACATTATGTATTTTAACCTCCTAAAAAGAAAACTTCAAAGATAATCTCTGTCAGCTAAGAAATATACTGGACTTAGTCATGTCATGTAAAACAACACTGCATTATACTGTCTTTTTTTTTCCTTTTTTTTTTTTTGGTGGTGGTTATTCTTGTGAAAGAGACAGTTATGTTTTGGAGTGGGAGTATAAGGGCTTGTGATGGTTCCAGATGTCTGTGGGTCCAATTCTACTCCTAGTTACTTCTGTATAAACCTTCTCATCTATTCTGTTAGAAATGACTGCTTACTTGTGAAAGTGGGCAGGTCTGGGCTGAGGCAAGGCTTGATCCTGTTGTCCTTGGAGTGCAATAACAGTGCTTCTGCATTCCTTTTAGGGTGGTGATAAGAACATGTTTGCAATTCTGCTTTCTGTTCCTCTCCACTAGTTTATTCGGGAGCTGATTTGGTTTTCTGGATGTTTGGGTAAAGAAAACTGGGAATTCTCCAGCAGTATCAGACACTTGTTCATTTCATATTTGTCCCCTATGGAAGCTTGTGAGGCAGGGCATAGCCAAGATGCTGACATAGCTCGTGATTAGTTACTTGTTTCAAACAGTAATAGCTGGTCTCTTCAAATCTTAACTTTAAAATACTGGCTGGTTTTTGTGTGTGAAAGTAGTCTTGTTATTCATTCAAAAGCTAAATGTGTGGGTTTATTTTTGGTTTTTTGTATTCCACTTGGTTACAGTGAAAAGTGCAGGAATGGATTGTCTTTGCCAGTAACCCAGGTACCACTTTGTGTGCTAAGTGAGGCTTCCTTACAGCTCTCTCCGAGCAGTGATCAAGCTGAAGAATGCAGTTGTGCAACCCTCTAACACTGACCTGGTGGTCCCACAAGTGCTTAGCAGATGCTGAACTCACCCATGCGTTCATGAGCTGCATGTGGTGAACCCTCATTTGCTGCAGAAGGAAGTGATCTTAAATGAGCTGTTAAAGGTGATATCTCTGGTAAAACTGTGATGATAACAATGCCTCTTTCTAGTTCCGTTTTTATAGATTATCAGTGTATCATACTTTATCTTTTAAGCAATTCAGTAAGACACTTATAATCAACTCAGTGTGCATTTGAAGTCCCCTTGGTATTAAAATTTGTGAATTTATCCCAATGGAGAATGTTGCCCAATGTGTAACACAAGCACCCTCCCTTTCTGGCTTATAACAAACCTGTTACTTAGTTTCTAGAGTAAAACAGGCAATGATATATATGGACTGTTTTTCTGTCTCTTTCATTGTGCATCTGTTGTGTCTTCCTCTGTGTCTGACATAGTTTGTGCGTGTACCCTGCACATAGTCTGTGCTCGTCTCTGCGCAGAAGGAAATGAATTTTCACAGGTGGAGCAATAAAAGCCACCCTTGTGAAGGTGTAGTGTCTGGGTGTTTCACAGGGAGCTGGTTTGGTGGCCAGAGTTACATGAGCATTTTCTCACTTCCTGCTGATGACAAAGCACTAAATCCCAGGTTATTTTTCTGTATGTTCCCCCCACTATGTGGATTTATTTCATGTTCTTACAGCACAGGCTTATCTGAACTTCAGGATGTTCCCAGCTTTGACATGAATGCTCATAATTATTTTTGCCTTTCTCATTTGAATGTTTCCCCTTCCTCCCTTTTCAAAAGGGTGGTATGAGGTGGGGTTGACAGTTGATGTCTGTTATGACTTTAAAAGGGAACCTTGCTTTTCTGATAGAGGGGTAAATACATAATTTAGCTTGCAGTAAGAGGAAAATCCTTTTTATTTCACTCAGTGAGCTCTCCTGAGGAGGGGATAGTAGGGATCAGAAAAGCAGAATCCAAACTGATATAATGTACTGTAGTAAGTTATTCTGAATAAAATTTTTCTGAAAATAGTAAAGGGTTATTATAGGACTCCCAGAAAGTGCAGCAGTGCCCCTAGAAACATGTCTGAGATGGGAGGAAGTGAGAGTTCAGTAGCACTGAAACATGGAGAGGTGCAATGAGTTGCCTTATAAGGTGTGGGAGCTATGGGAGGTATTTATCTGATTAATGAACCAGTAGCACTGGTTCAGCTGTCTCCCTTGGATCAAGGATTCCCATGACATGGTCTCAGCTGTGTCTAATTTCCGTCTAATCTCAGACTTTGTTTTCTGCCTTTATAATTTTGTGTGTTTCTTTCTCATTTCTCACTATTTCTTATCACAGCAACCCTTGAATGTGATTCTAATCATGAAGCTGTTCTCTTTCAAACTTCATTTTGCAGTCCCCTGGGACTTCTTAAGGGACTAAATAGGTGTATATTTCACTGTCATGCATCGGCTTAAACATTAACTTTGGCATCGTTGGTCAAAAAATTTTGACTAGAGATTGATTTCCTCTACTGATAGGTGAGTTCTCACCTTTCTTTCTTCATGTTCTTATTTCCTTATTTAAATAATTGTACTTTTCTAGCTTATCTTAGAAACAAGGTAACTTTTGGGGAGAGTAAGATGTGACCCAGATCACATCTGGGAAAAAGGGGAAACATTGTGCCCATCTTGGAAAAGGATAGAAAGGAGGATCCTGAAAGCTACCAACTTGTAGCCTCATCTCTGTGCCTGGGAAGGTCATGGAACAGATCCTCCTAGAAGCTGTGCTAAGGCACACAGAGGACAGGAAGGTGACTTGAGACAGCCAGCATGGCTTCACCCAGGGCAAGTCCTGCCCGATCAAGTAGCCTTCTATGTTGGAGTGACTCCATCAGTGGACAAGGGAGGCTACAGATGTCATTTATCTGGACCTTTGAGATGGTCCTCCCCAACATCCTTCTCTTTAAATTGGAGAGAGAAGGATTTGATGGGTGGACTGTTAAATGGATAAGAAATTGGTTGGATGGTCACATCCAGAGGGTAGTAGTCAACGGCTCGGAGTCCCGAGGGACATTAGTGACAAGTGGTCTCCCTTAGGGATCTGTATTGGGACCTGTGTTATTTAATGTCTTCATCAATGACACGGACAAAGGGATTGAGTGCACCATCAGCAAGTCTGCAGATGACACCAAGCTGAGTGGTGTGGTTGACACACCTGAAGGACAGGATGCCATCCAGAGGGACCTGGACAAGCTTGAGGAGCGGGCCCACGGGAATCTCAGGAGTTTTAATAAGACCAAATGTAAGGTGCTGCACCTGGGTTGGAACAACCTCTGGTATCAATACAGGCTGGGGATGAACAGATGGAGAGCAGCCCTGCACAGAAAGACTTGGGGGTGCTGGTGGGTGAGAGGCTGGACATGACCCACCAGCATGTGCTGGAACCAGATAATCTTTGAGGTCCCTTCCAACCCAAGCCAGTCAATAGTTCTGTGGTTCTGTGACTTACTTTGTAGCTTCTATTTCCCTCTACTTTCAATTCTACTACCCTTTCACAATGTTTCATTATTTTTCTTGTGAGCTGCATACTTTAAATGAAACAACAAATTTATTGATGATAAGGGATGAAAGGCAAGGGTTCTATAAATGCCATTGTGGTATGTTCTGGATCTTTCCAGATATGTTGTTAAACTCTGTGACAGGATGTGAAATATTTCACACACGTTGAGTAAATAATAGCTGTTAGGAATAAATGCTTTTAAATTAGCAGAGCTGGATAACTTGTTTCTGAACATCTTAAAATGAAAAGCTGGAAGAAGTGTAGATAGAATAAGGAAGGACCTGGAATTATGTTAGATAGGTAACTAAATGGTTGCTTCTTATTCTGTAGTGGAACAAAAGAAGCCAATGCTCTGCCAGTGCTAAAGGGTCACTAAAAAGAAAAAGACAAATTTGAAGTGGTGGGTTTGAATGGTTGTTTGCCTCAGTATGGTGCTGGCAAGTCTAATATATATACTTTAATATGTGCAGAGTATTCTGTATTTAATTAAGCTTAAAATTTGAGCAATGTACATTCAGAGGCAAGAGAAATGCATCTGTTATCTTTTAATCTTTCATTGAATGGAGCAATTGATTTCACTGTAGCATTATCTGTATAACGAGGACACTGAAGGGCTGCTTCCGCTTCTGGGTGGCATTTTTCATTGTTCTAAAATGTCTGAGCACTTTAAGTACTGGTAATATCTCTGTTGTACTTTGAACGTTCTATTGTGTTTCTTTAAAATTATTGGTTAAAGATTATCTTAAGTATAAATAATTTGTAAATTAATTACATATTTATGTATACCTGGAATCTTCGCTTTTCAAGAGGTGAGTTTGCATTTCTGCATAACCACAGTGTTTGGGTTTTTTTGTTTTGGTCTTTGGACTGAATGGACATCTGAGGCAAAAAGCTTTTATTGGAAGATTTTTGGAAGGTTTGTTAGCAGTAGATCCTTGCTTGATTCCAGATGGAATTCTTTCAGTTCTCTTGGGGTTCCTATGAAATTGTTCTTTCCTACAGTAATAAAATAGTCTCTCAAGTATAAATGATGCTAGAATTGTCAAGCTGAGCGAGCAACTAAAACTAATGAGTTGCAAAGAATTCCAAGTGTGCATCTGGCTATTAGGGCTATACCCACAGTTTTGTGATATCTTTATTTGGGAAAAGATCTCTTGCTTTCTTTACTTGCTGTGCAGATGGCCATACAAAAGATTGCTCTTTGAAGAAAGAATGAAACATAAGTAGGCATAGTAGCTAAAAGCACAGAATGCACTTAACTCTCTCTTTCTTAATTTCAGAATCTTTCTCTGTCATGAGGATTTAGAAGCGGCTCTTATAATGATGTAGCTTTTGACAAATTAGTATCCTTGTAAAAACTAGATGAAAGCCTTTTGAGAAGCTGTAAGAGCAATATTTGTACCACGTGCTGTGTGCCTACATTCATGGCTCCTTTATTATAGATGCTGATTTTTACAGAGTTGCCTGTGCTTGCAAACCTTTCTGTATGGAAGTTTCTTGGAGAGACAGAAGGTTCTCAAATACTAACAGATCCTGTCCATAACACATGTATACTTTGCAAATGAAATGCTTCTTTCTTTTTTCAGCAAATGGAGTAATGCAAATCCTTTTTTGTAGAAAAAACCCAAAACCCTAAGCTTCCCCTTCCCTTCTTTTCCCCCTGCCACAAGTATTTTGGGATGTTAACTTTAAAAATGTAGTTGACTGCTCTTTTAATCTTTGAAAACTTTCTAATAATGTAGGCAGGAAAAATAAAAATTTTTGATTACTGCAACCCTGATAATATCCCACTTTTAAAAAAGTGTCCTGTTGGAATCTTGAAAGCATATGAACTTGTGGAAGACTAGGTTCAGCTACCTTAGCGATGAATGACCAGAAGAAAGCATACGTAGATTCCATTCAGGGTGCACTAAGACCCTAATAAGGACAATGGTTAGTGGGTCTCTTTTTTTGAAACTTCCCTGCCTATCTGGATGTACTGTGTTTCATTGGTGGCCTCTCTGTACTTGTCAGGCTGAGTATAGGCTGTTAGTTTGTATTTTGACTCAGCATCAGCCCTCAAATGCATATTGTACATCTGCATTGTATGTAAACTTGCTATTAAAAAACCCCGAACAACTTTTTAGTATTTCTTGTATCTACCAGGGCTTGAATTCAGACCTTTGAGTTTCTGGGTGGGCTGTTTTGTTTTGTTTAAAGACTAAAACTTACCATATTAAGCCATCAGAAAATGTTGTGATGGTAACGTGATAGCTGATACTTATTGGATAAGGATGAAAATGTTGTTTGCAAAGTGGATGTGTGCAAAATTGAACGGGTCTGCCTTATCTCTCTGGGGTATGGGAAATTTTTTGTTTATTTGGATTTCTTTGCTTTTGTCTTTTGTTTATACTGTATTGAATGTATTTTATTAGTGATAATATCTATGATAAAATGCATGGCTGAATCCTTGCATAATGGGAGAGCTACTGAAAGCTGTTAAATATAAGTCATTATCTGTGAGGCTTTACCTACTTGTCCTGAGGATCTCTCTCAGGGATTTCTCCAGTTGTTGAACATAATGAGTACAGACCATCATTAAAGAGACCTGTGTACCTCGCAGGATTCTGGGTCTCTGTTGAATGTGTGACACTTACTGATTTTCTTCCTCTTGGAGGAAGACATTTCTCCTTTCTTTTAGGTCTGTCCTGTTACTGTTGCACACTTGTCGTCATATAAAAATTAATAGGGCTTCCCTTCCCTTTTGTGTTATCTTCTCTCTTCTTTCTTAAGTTTCTTTCTCATTGTACTGGTGTTACATACTTGGATTGCCTTTCTTTTATCTTCTGTTCATCCCTTCACCAAATTTCACACAGGTATGAGTGGTTAAAAAGACTGTAGTTGCAGCAGGCTGCCTACTCAGGTTACAGCATGATTAGTGTGAAAGCTTAATATTGAAAGGAGAAGATTTCAAAGAGAAGTGTTAAGCTACCAGCAAAAATATACAAAACCTTGATATTTAACAAGGTGTAGAATGCCGTGCACATTGCAGTAAAGAGTACTGATCACAGAAGTGTATTAATAACAATAATCTGGATAAGATTTTAACAATCCTTGAACAAGATCCTAGTTGATGCAAATTTGCTTAAAAATATTTTCCTTCTGACTTCAGAGTACATTCTCAAACTTCTCTAGCCTTCCCACTGTATTGTAACAGGGCTTACACCCCCTGAGTAAAGCCATTTTTGTTTCCTTTCAGAAATGAATAGAGGAGGGAATTGTGTTTCTGGTGAAGACAGATCAGTGTACAAGGAAATACTAGATCTGAATTGTTCTTATTACAGTTGTGAAAAGGCATCAGAGCGGTAAATAGTTCTGTTGTATAGCAGGGAAGACAAATAAAGGACAGTAAACATTTGCATTTGATCTTGAATCTAATTTACATAGTTTATTTAACAAGGCTATCTGCTCTGATTGTAGAAGAGCAGGAACTTTTGGCGATAAGGTGAGTAGTAATTTGAGTTTCCATTTATGCCCTCCTCAGGTGTTTGCACCTCGGGCTTACTGGTTGTCAGATAGCTTGAAGCAGTTAACGTATTTGCAAAAGCTAGAAGGAATACTGTGTACATCTGAATGCTCAGCAAAGATTTGTACATTATTTTAGGAAACCTCACAGGTCTTTGAGTAAACTTAAAAGTCACCAAATGTGCTGGTACACTGAAAACACATCTCGTCAGTGTGAATACAGCTGTACTAGCCTCTTGACTACTGGGAGATAAGATCCTGAGAAGGGTGAGTTCTCTTAACAGAAGGCAGAGAAAACCTGGTGATGTTTGAAGGACCTAGTTCTTTCTCTCTGTGTGTGAACCACAGTTAGCATCATCTTTGCCGCACAAGGGAGGAATGAGGCAACCTTCTTGTGAGAGCTTCAGAGGCCATGCTGACTGGGTTTGAAAAGCATTGTGTGATAAAGTCTTGTAGTTTTCTGTCCCAGCAATAGTATAGCCTGGGAACAGGGCTGAAGACTACCCTTAATATCTTTGGGGTGTTGACAAATTGCAAATGAAAAAAGATTACATGGGCTTGAAGGGAAGATGAAATTCATCTTCTTTCATTGTCAATTACAGCAGAAATAGCCAGAATAACGTGTTAATTTCAAGTAAACTGTTCAGTGTTGATTTAAAAGCCCTGAAATATGTAGAACCATATGTTTGTTCAGGAAACTTGGGTAACTTGAAGCGAGTTGTAAATGTTGTTCTCCCTTTCACCTACACCCCTCCATTCACATTTTGAAATTATATTGGGATCGTACCACCAACTTCAGTCGTGTGATTGCAGCGTTGTAGGTTTCCCCTTCTCCTTAAATAAAGGTAAGAAAAATGAGGTAATTACTATTCTCACTGAAAGTGTATTGTTGACTAATAACAATGAGGGCATTTTATTAAAGCTGTAAAATTAGATCTCTCTCTCATCAAAACACTGTTCTTCTAGCAAAACTGAAATACTCCAAAATGTAGTCTACCAATATTAGAGGACACAGGCTCAAAGATCAGGCACAACATAGGGTAAGCACTTACTGAAACTAAGTTTATGTATAAAATGGTTGTAGGTCATTTTTTTTTACCTCTTCTTTGGGAAACGTGCCCAAAAAGCCAATAAAAGCAGACTTGTGTGGATCAGAACTGGTAATAGTCCACAGTTATGGCATTCAGATCCAACACTTTGCTCCCGACTCCTTTTCTTCCGTATCAGCTGCATGGTGCTGCCCACTCCTCCCCCCCCAGAAAATACATACTGAAGATCCATAAATTGGGAATTTGGTAAATGATTTCATCTCCTGTAACCAGCTAAGTTCATTATTGCTTCTGTCTATTCAGGTCATGGTATGAAATTTGCAGATTTGAATTGCTCAAGACACTCTTCAAAAGTATATCAAAACAGTAAGCGCAGGACAGGAGTTACAGCTTGATGAAGTTGAAGTGGAGGTGTTGAACAGAATGTAGTACTGTGGTGAAAAAGTATTTTAATTTTGTGCCTGGATTATCATAATAATTTTAAAGGATATTTGGGCTGATTTAGCATAGAGGCAAATTGCATAATGAAAGGAAACATTGCAGTAAGAGACAGACAGTTCCTGCCAGACACTAGAATTATGACTTTATTGATAAAGTTAGTTGGGATGATTTTTTTCCTGTCTGAGGTGGAGGTGGCAGTTCCTCTCTAACAGAAGAACTCAGAAATAATCTTCTAAATGTGTGCAACAGTGAGACTGCCAGAAAATGGTTCTCTAAAAATGCAGTCTCTTAAGGTAACCAAATGCTTCATTGCAAGCAGTTTCTTTTAATCTACAAGTCAGTAGGCCTCAATCCTGTTTAGTGGTTTGAGTTTTAAAAGAAGAACATTGATGTCACACTGAAGCTTGCATAATGCCAGTGGTGGCTGCCTAATGCATATTATTTCTATGAGCTGTTCTAAATCCTAGACTTCACTGGTAGTGCAGATACTGTACATCATTTTCTAGAACAGAAATTGATGCTATTCTGGATCCTCTTTTCTGCATTATTTTCAATGTTCAAGATTCAGAGTGACTGAAGAGGGTCCTTTTGCCTACTGTTTTCCACCAGTGGGCACAGCAATGTTTGTAGATATTTCCAATTTAGCAAAACAAGTTTATGAAGGTAATCAAAGAAAGGCCATTTTGAAATAGAGCAGGAAGAGAAAGGGGGTCTTCCCCTATGGATACTGTCACTGTACTCAAGTGAGAATGGTTTGGAAATCTGACCTTTGCATATGGGTTTGCTTCTTTCTTTTTTCCTTTTTTTTTTTCTTGTTAGTTTAATAGAGTGGATATACTAGAGATAAACCCATATTAACCCCTGTGTCATAATATGTGGAGTGCTGTCTCAGAACTAAAATGGGAAGAGGGAACCTTATGTGGGACAGCAGGATACAATTTATGAATGTGAGTTTTCAAATCTAGTGTTTTGTTTCAGTATATTTTTATTTTGCATCTGTTTAGGTACTTGGCACAGAATTACCACTCATTACTTTAGGATTGACCATTGGATTTTTTTCATTTTTTTAACTTTGTATTTTGGAGTATTTTTTATTATTAGACTGCCTAAAATGTAAATGTTTGTCAGTGAAGTTGATAGTATCTTTTGCTGCTTTGGCTTGAAGGAAAAGCTGTGCTCTCTGCTCATGGATGACCTCTTTGTTTTGTGTGATTGTGCTAGAAGGTGGTAACTGGCACCTTGCTTTTTCGTACTATTTAAGGATGCCTTGTAATTAATAGAATTTGCTGTTCTTCAAGGTAACTAATTCACACATGCAGTAATTCACAAGAAACCGAAAGGAAGTTACATGGAATTTCTCTTTTGGCAGTGCTTAGTAAGCATGTTTCATCATCCCAGAAATTCTGTTCAGTCTAAGCCTAATTTTAGAAAAGAAGAAAAACTGTCTGTTTCTGTCTGGAACTTGCTTGATACAAAGCAAGCAATTTAACTTTTTGCCTAAAGTCTTGTAATTTGTGTTTGAAAAAATTAATAACCGTAAGGGAAAATTCAAGAGGAGTTGGAATCTTAGGTTTTTCATTTGCTTTCAGCTGTCACTGAAGACTTGACTGGTTTCATTTATTGCTTCACCTAACCTCTTTTTATGAATATGCTCTATGTTTCTGGTTCCTTCTCCTTTGGGAATGCTTAATGGCTGTCATTGTGGATTTTTAGTTGAGTGAAAATGACAACTGTATAAGTGACAGTTTTCCAATCCACTTTTAAAAAGATATGAGTTTTCCCAATTCCTTGTAGATTGTATCGATCCCCTCTCAGTGCTTTCAATGGGTCTGTGGGGTCTCTTCAGCAGCTGGCAAGGAGTCCATCTGAAAACACTTGTCGGGATGACCATTTATCCTGTGCCCATTGTACTTGTCTGTGGTTCGCTGCAAAAGTGCTGAGCTATCCCAGCATGGATACCTGCATGTGACTCATGAGTCTGTCGCATACCTTTATCCTGTGCACGAGCCCTGCAGTTACCTCATGCTTATGTGTCACAAGCACAGGCATGAACCTGGTGTGGAATATGGAATGCTCAAGTGAGAGAGGAATGCTTGGTGGAGCAGTGTAGTTAAGCATGGCGCAAACAAGACATGTCAGTCTGTCAAATATGAGCTGTATATTCTGCAACCAAAATGTACAAATAAATGCTCATCCTTTGGATGGACAGATATTTAGCATTTTGATCTGTCAAGTGCTAGCTGGCAGGATTATCAGCTGCTAAATAGAAAGCTCTTACTTTTTTCAGTTTTAAATTTGAATTTAGAAGATTTAGATCTGTATTTCTTCTAATGCCGTTCAAACTAATTTTATACATCAAGACAGGGACAATAGTTTCGGATTTTGAAACATCAGATTACTAGTTGCATTACTACTTTTTAATGCATTTATGCACTTTGACAGTGTTTGTGAGTTTGAAGTATTACGCAGGCGCAGGTGAGGTATAAATCATACAAATGACATTAATGGTAAGTTAGACTAAAGGATATTAAAACAAGCCAAGCAATTGCTTGTTCCCTTTATTTATTTATTTATATCTTGTAGGCATAAAGTGGGTTTCTTTTGGTTTAGACAGATGTAGCAATGACGTTTCCTGATTTCGTGTCCTGGGGCAAAAAAGTACCTTTAGAAGAAGGTTACCTTGAGTTGGTGTTAACTCCTCAGAGGAATATCAGTTGTAAATAATGTATGTTTGAGCTACCCTCAGTAGGGACTGGATCTTTTAAAATGCTTTCAAAATCCATTTTCTGAGTTTCAGTATGAGTTGAACTTCTTTCTGAACAGAAACTTCCTCATTCTCCTGTCACCAAAAATAAGTTGATCCATTGTTTTTGGTGTTCTACTATGAGTAAGTCTTAACTCAAATTTTGCCTGTCATTGGTACCAGTTTATTTAGGTTTTATTGATATTTTCTGGTTTGTATCTCAAAACGTTGTGTCCTTATGCAACAGAGAAGGCTGAAAAGAATCTGATTTATCTGTAAGTGGGTATAAGAGTGCTTGTTTACAATGGGCAGTTATGCTTGCCATTTTATATATTCACTGACTAAAAGGGGAGAAAACCGTGGAAAATAATGAAACCTTTGAAATTCAGCAAGGTTTATTTTGAAATATTACCTCAAAATTTCTCGTAACTGTTCAGGGAGAAGTTGCAGTCTTATTGTTTATATACCCAGCACTTTGAAAGGTAGAATTAAACTACTGAGGCTTGTAGCTAGTGCCTTATTGATAGTTACGTATTCTAGTATCTGTGAAACTGCTTTGACTTTTTCTGAACCACTGCACAAATTGCTCAAAAATCTGATTTTAAGTGTTAATTCCACTGTTACGCATACACAATAGCAATGCTAACTATTTGAACTTTTGTTTTATCTTTCTGTTCAGACATGCTTAGAAGTTCAAGGATTTATTTTCCATTTTAATTTCAAGTTTACAGACTGGAGTCTGCCTGAAATTCAGATGAGTGCCCGTTGGTGGCCCATATGGAACAGGAACCATTCTTAACTGTGAGCAAGACCATTTTGTGGATAATTCTCCTTTTTGGCCTACTCTATTTATCATCTTACTAGAATGGGATTATACCCTCAGGATGTTGATAAATGTTGATGAGTTGTAGTCTGAGCACTTAGTTCTATTATGCATGACCTGTTGTATTTGAATAACCAGGAATTTTTACTGACACCTATATGATGTGTTTGGCTCTCTAATTATCATACTGTAGCTGAAGTGATTATCTTGTTATCTTGACTTAGAGTGTAAGAACTGGCAAGGCTTGGCAGCTCCTTTGCCTCCTATCAAATTTGGGAGCAATTTTTTATGTGCTCTTACTAGACTAGAATTGCTCGTATCATTTTTCTTTTCTACTAAATCTCAGAGTTTGTCAGCAGGACTAAGTATGTTCTTGCGATGCTGGTGAGTGTTTCAAAGAACGTCATTAGTCACTCTGGGTCTGTGCATTGAGGCTTGCCTACAGGAGGTGTGGTGACTAAGGGAGATGCTACAGCCTTTCTAGGTCAAATCAGGCTGCTGCTGTAATTTTGGAGAAGTTTTGCAGCCCTCCCTCTGAAGATCTCCATCTGCGGGTTCTCAGGTCCTTGCTGCCCTTGCTAACCACAAATAAGCACAAAGGTTTCGATTCAGTGGTATAGCTTTTCAGATGCATGTTGTCTTCTTTCCCACTGCTGAGCTGGGCAGTCTCTTGCATAATTACCTTTTATTTGAAGAAGAAATAGCTCCAGCTGGCTACTGCTGCTGCATTACTGTGTGCAAGCACTGATTAGGTGTTCTGACTTTCCTTCCTTGTGCTTCCCTGCTCTCACCACTTTGCCTGTCCTTTGCCGGTACCTCCTGCAGTAATCTCTCTCATGATCTGCTGTCCATTACTTAAAACCTTCTGAAAGCGAGTAAAAATCAGTTTTGTTTGCTTGATTCCTTTGTTTTCCCTTTCCCTGTCCTAATGAGACTTGGAATAACTGTGAGATAGCAAAAGGCTTGAGTAAGCACAGGCTGTGGATCCTGTTTGCTGCTTAGTGCGTTTACTCAAGCTGTCGCTGGTGTTCCTTGTGCAAACAGCTGCTGGTGGTTTTAAGTTGATCTTTTGTTTCTGGCATTGGTTAAACTTGTCCAGGTGCCCTGTGAGCTGGAGGCGCCCCGTGGTTGTGGCACCGGGAGTGGTGAGGGCTCCCTGGGGTGTTGGGTGGCCTCAGCCTGGGGCATGGGACACCTCCCTGGGGATGAGGTCAATCCCAGGCTGGGGTGTCAGCCCAGCAGCAGGTGGGGGGGCTGGATCAGGCCTGCTGAGGGGAACTGTGGTCAGGCAGGGCTGTAGGGGTGGCCTGAGGCCCAGCTGGGCTGTGGGACTGGCTTGGTGGGGCCCATGGCCACCTGGGGGAGCTGGAGACGGGCCCTGCTGGGGCATTGTGGGCTGACAGCTCCAGGGCTGACATGGGGCTCTGGGCAGGGTGGGGGAGCTCCAGGAGGAATACACAGGGCCAGTGAGGCTGTCAGGGTCCTGACAAAATCTACACAAGATTTTAGCTGTAAAATTAGAATGCCTAATAGAAGAGTTTAAAATGCACATATGAGGTGGTTGTCAGGTGTGCAGAAGACAGGGCTGAGGCTATTTTCTAGCACAGAAAGATCGTGTACGTGTTGGCAACCTTTTTTAACACCATTAAATGTGACTTTCAAAAAATGTGACTAGCTATTTCTTGAACATGCTTATTGTAAACTTCTCTTCCATAACAATGATACGGTGTACAATTTTAATATTTCTAGTTGTGTATCCCTGCTGATACTTGTAACATACAATTTTTCTTTTTGGTCAGATGAGTGTTACGGAAATAACAGCTTGTCATCACTTGTTTGCAGATGTCTTCTTGCTGAATTGTAGCCTACATTTGAAACTTGTGTGAGAAAAGCAGATTACTTCCACTATTCCATTCTCCATCTATGTCTTTTCTTTCTCCTTTATGCTAAATAGGAATTAGTGTATGAAGAACTTTGTTCATCTAATTCATGTGCCAAAGGTCATATGGCTTGCAGCAACAACAAAAAGTCTGAGACTTTTTCCACATTGTTTTTACTTTGTGTGGTGTAATGAGACCCAGTTTTTGCTGTTGGCTGTACATAAAAGAGGAAAGTTAGTAGTGCCCTATATTAATCTTACTATGAGCGCTAGGTAAAGCAAATGGTTTTGTGAAAATATTTGCTGTGATATACCATAATCAACCACTTGTTCCGTTTGGGAGACGTTTGCTTGCTGATCTGTGTTATTTAAGGTAGAAGGTAGACACAAAGTCAGGTCATTCTAATATTGTTTCTCATAGCTCTGAAACTAGATTGATCTCAAACTGATTGGGCAGAATGCAGCGGGACTGGGACAGAATCACTTCTCTGAACGCAGCAGTTACCAGCTGATGGCTGTGTTGATGTATTGAACTTGGTTTGATGTAAGTGGACTCCAGCTGTGACATTCCATACTTCTGTATCTTTGTCAGATAGCTGACAATGCCTTTAATAGGCCTGAATTAAACAGCTGTATGTTGATTGCTTTGATGCAAACCTAAAAAATCAAGGATTGTTGATTAGCCTCAGCTTGGGCTACATCTTTACTCAGATGAGTAAAGGCATACATTTGTTGGATTTTTCCAGACTATTAAAATTTCAGCTGCATGGATGCATGTCCCTTCTTGCATTTGGTCTGAAAGATGTGAGAAAGGTCACTCTTCTGCAGTATTGAATAGAATGTAGGTTATTGAATAAAGACCAGAGATCTCCCTAAATGCAAGAAATGTAACATATTTGAGCATGAATAAATTAATTTGAAGTGAGGAGTTTGACAGTGAATTTGGAGTTGGCTTCCAGTTCCATGGGTTTCACTAAGGTATGGGTACTTAGCTTCCATTAATGTTTGAAGTGCCAGATTTTCTTCACTGGAATGCAAATTAGATACACCTTAGAGCAGTGTTACAGAAGCAACTGGATAGGAAGAATGTTAGAAAACAATGAGCCATGTGCAAACTTTAAAGCCAGAAACCTGAATATTTAGAAGTTACACGCTTTTACTGTTCATAACCAGGAAATTAAATATTTACTGGCAAGACAGAGTTCTTTTTCCTAAATAAGTTATTCAGGTGTCTTCAACATCTACTGCCATTTCAGTTTTCACAAAATAGTATTTCGAAAAGAGTAATGCAGGAATATAACTGTCATGCTTTATCTTTTGCATACAAAGTAAAGCCTGATTATTTTTTATTATGAGCAGGACGTACTGAAGGAATTAATTCATAAACAAAACATCTATCTCTCAAGCAGTTTTTTTGCTGGGATTGGGATGAGTCACGGGTTTGGGAACTGTGCTGGTCTCAGCGCAATGAGATCACCAGAAGACTTAAGGGTTTTCACTGTGCTTTCCAGAAAGAAAAAAATACTTTGCGAAGTTAGTAAAACATACCCTCCTTTTACGCTTGCACGTGGCCACCTACTTGTATGCCTTTATGGTACTAGGAACTCTCTTCCAGGAGAGCAGTTTCCTTTTATTCCCCACTATAAAAGGATTGAAGGGGCTTGGACAAGACTTTCTACACTAGTAAAAGTTAACAATCTGAATGTGATGAGAGGGAATGAAGAGTGTCAGGAGTGGCGAGGAATGGTATGTTGTTGCCAGTTAAGTTTTGGCCTAAATTTATATGTGGGTAAATACCATCATTGAGGGAAAAACTTCGAGTTGACTGACTAAAAGTAGTCCAAAAATGTTTCAAAGAAAATCAGATTTTAAATGTAAATTACTTGAAAAGCAGTATTATGGCACTAGGAGATGGAAAATAATTGTTAAAAATGAAGGTGTTCTCTTCTGCACTTGCCTTCTCTGAGGTTTTATTTATGAAATGTTAGTTTATTTATCTAGCTGAGTTACAGTTTATTTACAAGAAGAAATTGAAGTGACTCAGTGCTTCAGTTAATTCCTTCTAGGTTTTGTAGGAGTTGTAGTAGGTTTTTTAATACTGTCTAGCAAGGCTATTTTATCTGTATTCTCTAGATTTTGCATAGTAGTTCTTCAAGTGAGAACAATCAGTGATTTTGTTGGCAGAAATGTATGCAGTCATGTTAGCACAATCGCTTTGCACTTGAGCTTTCCTTCCTGACACTTCATGAAATTCTCTAAATTTGATTTGTATGGAAACTGATCCAGTCTCGGTCCCTTAAAAGAATCTAATATTTGTACCTCAGCTGCTGGATCCCATGTTTCTGAAATATTTTGTTACAGTGGCTGTCAGTGGCCCCGTCTCTTGCATATATTCCCACTTTGAGATTCTCTATCTGACAATCTCATTAGGCAGTGGGGTCCTGTACTCCATTTATTGGTAATAGGCCCTTGCATAGTCTTATTTCCTCTTTGGGTGTGATTTTCTATGGGAGTTTTAACTTTCAAAGTTTCTTTTGTATACATTAGTATGTCTTAGAGACAGATGCGTAGAAATTGAGGAAGAAGGCTTATCCTAAGACTTTGGAAGCATGAACAATTACTTTTAGGGCTTGTTTCTAAAGGAATGTATAGAGATGAGGGTAAGGTTTCAGGAATGAATTAACACAGTGAATTGTAGATTACTGCCAAAAGTAGTGCATGTTCCTCCCACAGCCTCACTGTGTTGATACTAATGTGCAGCTGCAAATTTTAGTATCGGATGAATGTTCTAATGAATCAGCAAATACTGGGAGATGAAGGATGTTGACCCCTTCGTTTATTAACATCCCACAGTTTAACTGACATCAGCCGCTACTGAAAAGCTTCTTTTGGTTGAGAACAGGATTAGATTTATTTCTCTGTGAAACAGCATTCCTACCTGTGAGTGGAAATTTCTGTCCTTGAGCAATTGCACGAGTTGCTACTATTGCATAGTAGCGGTTAGGTTTTGCACAGGTGGAGGATTTTCATAAGGCTGTTTATGCCAGAAAAAGAATGATATGTTTGAGATAAACACATTCTGTATCTTCATGAATTTGTTTTCTAGGCTGCACACCACAACCAGGGCTGTGTGGCTGTCAGTTGTTTTCCCTTACCTTGTATTCAGATGCCTTAGTTAAAGATGCAATATATTTCTTCCTGTTGTTGGTACAGAAAGTATTTGTGGAATAAAAATCATAATTCTGGATGGGAAATGTGCTTGTTCTTTTGGTTGGATGCCATTTTATCTAGGGGTGTGGCCATGTAAAATATGATGTGGGATGTATGAAGTTGATTTTGGCACAGAATTGTTGCAGAGGATTTGTTGCTGTGGACGTTGTCAGTTACTATACTTATGAATTCGATAGGGGAAAATTGAAAATGCCACTCAATTTAAAAATGTATATTTATCAATCAAGTGTGCATTTGGTGCTAAAATTATCTTTTCATAAGCCTGTGAAGATATATTGAGAGATGATGTTATTTCAGGGCCCATAGCTATGCCTACTGTTTCGAGACAGTGTAAATTATTCATTGTAAAGTTGTGGTTGACATTAAAGTGGGAAGGGTATCTGACACATTGATTGAGCTGGTTTCTTCTGGGATTTGTTTAAAGGAAGATGTACATTGTATGTTTTGTCATGTTTTTTGTTTGTCATTTGAGTTGGTTTTTTTAAAACAGCCCTCTTAGTTTGACATGTGAAATGGCTAGATGCCTAATGACTATAAATCTAATTTCTGTGTGCAATAAGCATGGAATCACTTCTAAATATAGGAAGTGAATGATACAGGGGTTTTGTGTTGTTTTGTCCTGTTGTGTCCCGTCTCCCTGGAGAGGATGTTTCTTACACAAATGTAGGTGTTACTCCTTGGTCCACCTTCTCATGCTGTCATATTGTATTGTCGTAGTTTCAGGCATGCAAAACATACACGATTCTGCTAATGTTTTCACTTCAAATAAAGGTATTCCACTCTCTCTCTTTTTTGGCAAAATTTAAAAACATAATAGAACTAGAGAAGGATGTTTTTTGTTTGCTTGGGCTACCTAGGTTACCATAACTCTTTCATCCTTCACTGTGCTGTTACACTGTTGTTCTCAGAATTTAATGTAGAACTGCAAAATGTTACTATGTGGTTTACAGGTACCCCATACATCAATTAATACCACACTGATCTGTAAGAGATATTAATCTAAAACTTAATGGTTTTTCTGGATCCAGATGAAATCTTTCCCATCCTCGAGAAGTTACTACTTGCTCCCTGAAAGGAGTGCAGAGGGAAAAATGGTGGGGTTTTTTTATTATTTATTTTTATGGTGAAAGAAGACTGTCTTGTTCCCAACAGGCTATCACTTGACAAAATTTCTCCTTACCATCTCTATGTTTGATGGAAACTTTCTAGCTATTAAAATAGAATAATTCTGCCACTGATCAAAAATTACTATGAAAGTAAGTAAGGAAGGCTTACTTGAGAGGAGAGGAGAAAAGCCAGTAGTTTCCTTTCTAGGTTTTCTCAGCTTTCTGTGAGACTGAACAAGTCAATCATTAAAAAAACCCAACCAACCAACCAACACCAAAAACCCTCCAAAAATAAAACACACCCAAAAACCCCTCACAAAACCCCATAAATTTCAAACATACAAGGTCTGTTAGCAGTTGGGGTTTTTTTTAACTGGATTCTGTCAGGAGAGCAGAGCTAAATAATCAAACATAGTGGGGGCTAGAAGCCGTGGATGACATTTTTAATAATTTCTGAGATGATAACATCCCTTGAACAAAATACCGCATCAGACCATTTTATTTTTGTTTGTAATTTCTTAAGTTTGCAGAACACTTTGCGAGCTTTGTTGAACTCACCCATTTTGAAGTGAGTGATGTTTGTAACTGCTGGAGGATTCCTGGAAAGAAGTATGCAGCCTGTCAGAAATATGTTCAGCTTGTGTTATTTGCCAAAAAGAAAATTGTACTTGTTTAACTGCTGCAAAGCATCAGGACACTGCCAACAGATGGTTTACTACTTTTACATAGTGCTTGTTTTCTCTCAAGAAAAACATTAATGTAGTAGTTCATAGAGGTGTGTCTGCTCTTACAGAGATTTTAATGTCCCCAGAACTGCATGTATTTAATTCTTAAAAGCATTATGCATTTTGCTAGTAAGTTATTCTTCTTAGGCATATGGAGTGATTGAAAAAAACCCCTATTTATTCTTACCAGGGAATGTTGATTCACCTTAGATGGATGAAATAAAAGGCTTTAATACCTTGATGTTATGTTTTATTGAATTCTCCCAATGTATTACTGTGCTTTTGAACTTTTCCCCAGCATTAAAGTAATATAAAGGAACTTTTTCTTTTCTGATGTGGGTGTTACAGGTTACAGTTCCGAAAATTGAAAATATTTATCCTGAGAGACCTGACTTTGTTCCCTCCTTCTCTTTTGGGATATTTAATTTAATGGATGAGTGTAACGTGCAGAAATTTGCAATTTGTAGAAATATCAGTTATGCAAGGAGAAATGGAAATGGAACTGGGAGGATTTGTAAAACCTGATTTCAGAGCTTACTGAAGTATACTAGTTGGAGAAAGCAAGTGGCAAGGGTACTATGTGCCAGCTGTTAGCTCAAACAGTTTTGAGGGTTTTTATTTTTTCTTTCTTTAAAACACCTTCAGCTGCTACTGTAGGAATAAGCTGTCTCTCTGGCAACCTGTACACTAAATTATGAACCCATTTAATGTGTTTTTTTTCAATTATCAGTACTTAATAAGTCAGAATCTGATTCCTGTGAGATGTCTTGACCGAGTAGGTGATGTGAGTTAGAGTATTGTAATTATGTGAGCTATGCTGCAGTAATAGCATTGCATCATATGTTCTGTATATTCCTATAGGCAACAGTTCTGATAGCGATGTAACAGACTCTGACTTTTAACCTGCCTTTTTGCTATCCCTCTGTTTAACCCAACAAAAAATGGAGTCAGTATACCAAGAAATTTTATACTATCTTGAGCCCCATTTGTTCTTATCAAGGAGAAGTCCCATATGAACTCCTGTTTTAGCACTTTTCAGTAAGTTTGGTTCTTTGTAGCAAGTTTTGACTTTGAAAAATTTTGTCTAGATTGGCTTCATGCCATGTCCTCAGTCAGTGATTTCAATATTTGATGAAAGTACATGACATTTTGGGTTCTGTCTTTAAAGTGCAGTTTCATGATCCTTGTAAACTAACGCTGCTGGGGCCCATGGGAGCCCTAATCGTATCACCTGCACACAGCTGTGGAGTGCGCTGTGTCAGGGAGCCTGAGCTGAGTAAAACCAAAACTAATCACTGTTTTTTTTAAAGATAGCTTAAAACTGGATTAATTCTTTTCTAGTTCACTGCACTACCACAGAAGCATTTATGCTGTCATAAGGAAGAGAAGCACAAAAAGAAATCACTAATTTCTGCCAGTACAAATGCTCAAGGTGGTCATAAGTTAAATGTGAAACAGTGCAGACTACTGAAAGAAACTGTGCATGTTCTAAACTGCAGTCCTTCAAACTAGTTGCCCTTTCCTTGAGGAACATGGCTGCTCCTTCTCACCAGTATCCTTTAATTTCTTTTTTTTTTGGTGATTTTTCTTTGCCAAAATATGGACAAATGATGGAACAAGGAGCAATAGATCAAATGCAACTTCAAACCAGTTGATTTGGGTTTGTGATAAAGATTAGGCCATATGAATAAGTTGGAACTGCTTTAATGGTGCCGCTGATGCTGTCTCATGTGATATTCGTCATGGGTTAGCTAAGGAAATTAAGTTCACGTGGAAGTAGCATAAGATGTAGGAACACAGAAATGATTTAGAAGTGTATTCTAAGGAGTTGGTATCTTTCTAGTTCTAAGTGCAGGAGTGAAAGGAGGCTGTGTTAGGTCTCAAACAATTTTAACTGTCCAAAGTGATGGCACACAGAATGTACCTCCTGACTTGTGGTGGGTGTCAATCTAGAGAACTGCTAGTGTTAAAAGACAGAATTGGAATGTAAAACTATTGTACTGTACAGTAGGAGAAATAGCCTTAAAGCAGTAAGTACAAAAATCTCCTGTTAAGGTGGAATAATAAGTTATTCAGATGTCAAATGTCTTTTTTTTTTCCTTCCCCACAAAAAGATTGAAGAACATGGTAGATGTTGAATTGAAGCTCTTATCTTTTGCTGACTATGTATGGCAGTAGCTGCATAAGGAGTATTCGCTCCTTGTAGGAGTCTATAGAATATCTTGAGTTGGAAGGGCCCATAGGGGTCACTGAGTTCAACTCCTTGCTCCTCACAGGACTACCTAAAACTAAACCATATGATTAAGAGCATTGTCTAGATGCTCCTTGAACTCTGACAGGCTTGGTGCAGTGACCACTTACTTGGGGAGCCTGTTCCAGAGACCAGCCAAGTAGTTCTTTCAGTTGACTCTGGTGCCATAAATAAAGCTAGGAGTCCAGACTTGAGGATTGCATTTCAGAAAAGATGTAGGTTAATGAGAAAAAGTCTAGAGAGTTGAGGTGTTGTTTGGAGGAAGAAATCTGTGAGGAATGGCAGAAGAAACTGTAACAGTCCCTCCTGCAAATGAAAGTCTAAGGTTGGGTATAATAACTGGTCTTAAGATCTAAATACTTCTGAAAGGTCATAAGAATTAAGCTATCCTCTTAAGACTGATTTGCAATGTTGTTATGCAAAAGTAGTCGTTCTTATTGCTATGAATGTCCCAGTGTCCTGAGGGCAAATTTCTACAAATGCAAATCTGGTCTCTCTGTGGCTTAGTTATAACGTCTGGCAGTTCCTAAATTTCTTGTTGAATCTCTGTGAGATTCAAAATGTTCCTGTTTCAAAAGAATGACTCCAGCACAGTCTTCCTGAGAAGTTCTTGACTGGCTTTTAGTAAACAGTTTTGTTGATTGGGTGATGCTGCTTAATGTGGTGTTGTCCATCTTTATTTTCAAATTCTTACATTCTCAAAATAATAATGACTTTTAGATTGTGGGATTCTCACAAGGAGAACCTGAGTGGGTCTCCAGCTGTTGCTCTTCACTCAGAAAGACCTGGAGAAGGCTGTACCATCTCTACAGAGATGCCTTTTCTTCCCTGGGGCAACTCCCAAAAACACCTCCTCCCACTTTTCATACCGGTTCCAGGGGAAGGCACATTTAGGGAACACTGCTGCTTTTGGCAGTTAAGAAAATGCTGAAAGAATCAGTGTCCACTGATTCTTGCATTATTATTATTTTACTAATTTCTTATGAATATAGTCTTGATCCAGAATGATATGAAAACATAAGCAGAAATTAATTTTAATTTGCAGCAGTTCTTGAATATATAATTGTTTTCTTGCATACCTGTTTAAAGTAATCTAACAGTCTGCAGCCATTCACACACAGAATCACAGTACAGAAATGTTATGTCTAATGTTTGAGTTGGATTTTCCCAGATTGCAGTATTCTAGGTTCACTTCAGTATTACATCCTTTTTGTGAGCTGGGATCCATGATACTGCTTACTAGGACATTAGCTTCTAGATCTGGAATTGCTGTTTTCTTTTCAGAACAAGAAAAAGCTTTGACTTGGAATATATAATAACCCATCCCTCAATATGTCTCTGGTGCCTTCTTGTGCCACCTCCTACTTAATTTTCTGTACCGTCTGGAGACAGTTTAGGGGCACAGACTCAACCAAATAATACTGCATCTTCTGCTTTTGCTGCATCTGGCTTGAGGAAGTACAGGTATTACTTACCATGATGCTCTATGTATGTATTTCACTCAGCAGAGCAGAGTGTGGAAATGAAAGCAGCTGCTCTGTCTTCCACGTGAAAGTGGGACTGGTTCTCATTTACACATTTGTGGGATTTCTGTGATGTCCCTGATAATCTGTCTTTGTAAGCAGATGTTGGGGTTTTTTGCAGGGTGATGGAGGAAGGTGTACAAAACTTGTAGGTGAACTTTAATTTTTTTTTTTTTTAAAGGATTGTGTTACAGATGAAATACACTCAAAGGTACCTTCCTTTTTTTGTATCCCCTTTCTTTTTATTGCCTCTTTATAAATACATATTCCATTCAGAGCTCTTTATCTTTTTATATCTGTAGGTCCATGCAACTTGCACAGAATTCAAATCACCTTCCCTTGTAGTGAAAGGGAATTGCTCAGGGTCTCAGGCTGCCTGCCTCAGGTGAAGGAATGTGTCAGGCATTGAGGTATTTACTGCTTCTGTCTGACTGTAAGATCCTATTACTGTGTAGTTCTCCTCTCCTATTTTTTTTTCCTTGACAGAAAACATCACATGTTCTCAGGCCACACAGTATGGTAGCCAGAATAGTCTTTCTTGTTTCTTTTGCTTATTCTAGGAGTCTTTGAGAGATTCAGTGATTCAGACAAGGCTTCTTCAGGGTTTCAGTAAACAATGCTGCTAAATTCCCATAACCAAACAATGGCTTGATTAAAAACAAAATTAAGAAGGCTTGTATTTCTAATTTACAGTAAATTTTGCCAGGTGTTGGTTTTGGATTAGGTGGGCTACAATATAAAGCTTCACTTGAAAGACAGAAAAAAGTCACTTCATAACATGAAATATTCAAGTTTTGCATTTAGGAGCTGCTGCTCTCTGAAGTCTGCTTTTATGTCAAGTTGAGCTTGATTGGGCAGTTCATTTTGTAATTAGATATGTAAGTGAAAACACATTTCTTGTTTCTAGTTTGAACTTCTACAAATACAGTTACAATTTCGTATTTTGGAAATTAATACATTATTCAAACAAACCAGCCATAGCTGAGAGGTTATTTGGAAAAATAAATTGGAAATGTGACAGCCTACAAATAACTCTGGAGAATGATTGAGTTTCTTTCCCGTAAATACTTCTAAAAGTCGTAAACCCATGTTAGTAGGAAGTAATAGAATCTTTCTGGCTGCTGCAGTGGCTGCTGTTATTGTCCTAATTTAAATAAATATCTGTCAAGCAAAGTTAGATTTGAAAATAGAAGGATGACGGAAGATGATCTGATTTATTTTTTTTATGTTCAAGCACTTTAAAGATTTTATCTCAACTGCTTTGGAATAAGGTTGATTACTGATTTGATCCTTGTTTGCAGAGCTAATTAAACTTGGTGTTATTCCTTTAGGATAAAGTTTTACTTAATAAATGTATTGCAAACCAGCTTTTGGAACTTGTATGTTCTAATATTTGTTCTTTAAAGATTTATAAATTAGTTGCCTTGGGTTTAAAATGATTTTTTGCTTTTTCCAGAGTTGTACTAGCTATTTGTTTGAGATCACAGCAAATACAGGATTTTGATGACCTGTAATATTCAAAGTAGTTTAAACGCTTCCAGCAAGTAAATACCAGGCAACTATCACAATAGCAAAAGCTGTTCTTTTGACAACAGTGTCTTGAAATTATTTCCTAAAGTAGATGTCATCTTTCAGGATAGTGGCTTTATTAAAAGCAGATTTGAGTGCTTGCTAGAGTAACTATTCCAAGAATCGTTGGTTGCTCCCATGATTTCACACTGCAGGCAGCATTTCAGTGGTTAGCCTGTCCTGTGAGCCCATCCCTGTTTGTGATTAAGCTAAAGATCCTTGAAAACAGCAAGGTTTAGCATACTGAACATTTTTTCCTTTTTTTGGAAACCATTACATCCTCTTCCATGTCTTGCTTCTCCTTTCATTCCTTTCTAATTTACTCCTATTTGAATTCTACATGCTGAGGTTTAGTTTTCCCAGTTCTTTCTGCATACCTATACCCTCAACAAAGATACTGCAGATCTCCTTTTTTCCACTTATTTGCATTGAGTCCTATGAAATATGTGGGTGTAAAGATGAATTAGCCATTTGCTGGCTGTGTGCCTGAAAACAGTCTGAGATTCTGGCTGACCAGAAAACAGTCCAGGTTTTTTTTGTATTGAACATGTGGGATCCATTAAGGATTCAGCTTAATTATCTTGTTTTATTTAATCTTCTTTTAAAGAAATTGCCTTTAATTGCTGTCCCCTCACATACTTCTAGAGGAATAGTCAGCTGTTCATAGAGAGGGAGTTTTTAGTGATAGAAATATAATGGAGAAGAACTGTAGTAGAGAAAGATGTGAGAAGATGCAAATGAGCAGCGCATTGCAGGCACTTTTTCAAATCCACACAGGAATCTTCCCTCTCTGTGTTTCTGTTGTATGCTGGGGGCACAGTGTAAATGCTGACATCCTGTTCCATAATGCTATGATAGATGGAGTGAAAAATTGCAGAAGGAAAATGGGGTCTTTGTTCAGCCAAAAGCATCATTACAATAATTTGAGTAGAAGTAAATATATGGAACAAAGCATGTGAGGTAGGAAATGTGGTCTCTCTTTCTGGACTCTTAGGTTTACTGAAACCTTTAAATCCCCCTTACCTCAGAGGCATTAATGACAAGCAGTAATGCACTGTCTCAGAGTGCTCAGAGATCCTCCAATAAAGTTTCTTTAAGGCATTTTATTTTGTATTTGAGTACAAATAGGAGGAAAAAGTTAGTGTTCCAATGCATGAGTTCATATGGGCCATGAGTGGAAACTGCTGATGGTTTGAATTTGTCCTGGAATGTGCACCAAGAGAAAACATTATTGTGCAAAGAAATATGCGTATACAACATGAAGTCATGCATGTACAGGCAGTGGTTTGGGGATTTTTTTTATGAGAAGAGGGGTTTTGATGGAGAATGGGAAAACATGAGACTTATTCGTGTTCCTTGAGGAGGTCTTCCTTTTTTTTAAACTTTTTTAATTAGTAAAACTGGCAAAGATTGTATTATCTCCACTTGTGAAAACAAGGAGCATCGGAAGGCTTTACTTTAAGCAAAGGTCTTTTGCATGCATCTACTAGTACATAGGGAGAAGGTTGCTTATTTGAATTCAGCTGCTGATTTTTTGACCTATGAAAAACAACTTCATCTAAACTATATTGACATCTCAATCTCCGAAGTCTGTTTGTACACAGGCACAGTTAGTTATTTTCTTCTTTAAATAAATAGGCTTCTCTGGTTTGTGTTAGTGTCAGTTTTCACATCAGGTTTAGCAGTTGTGTCAAGTACAGACTGTATTAGGTTATTGTTTGAATATGGCATCTGAAGCTGTCGTCAGCCCAAGTACTGGGAACAGAAGGATCACAATCTCTGAAGCCAGGAGTGCACGCTTCAGTTGGAGGTTCCAGTCACAGCATTTGCAATCTGCTGTGTCTGTCTGCCTACAGCTTCTGGGAGATGTATATAAAACCAGCTTGATAACAAAGCCAATAGCAGCATTCAGCAATAAACTGCAATATTTGATGGTTCTAGGTCTTGTCTTCTGTGTCTGTACTGGAACAGGAGTTGTAATTTGTCTCAGATGCCATGTTGAGCTGGACTCTAAATAAAGTCTTATTTGTATGTTGATTGTGTATAAAAGCACTTGCATTAAGAGATAGAAATGAGTGTATAGAGAGAGAGGTATATCAATGAAGTCTTTTAAGTTTTGCATTTATTTTAGTTCCTGCATATGTGGCTGTAAGTTGCAGTGCACAAGTAAAGTTAAATGATGTGGGAAATCCTGAAACAGGATTTGGATAGTGTTTCTTGTTTAGCTTGCCTGTTCAGCAGAGTCTTACCTAATGCAGTGAGACCTATTGCTTTTAATGCTCTTAAAGTGAACCTTGAAGTACAGTATTTAAATTTCAAAGTTACAAACCACTAATATTTTATGATACTGTAGGTAAGAAAAACTTGCATCTTCTATTAATCCAGGAAGCCTTCACATCCCTAATATTTGAAGTCGTATTTTATTGTGCAGTCCATGAACACTAAGAAAATGTCTGAAAACATCTATTCAACAACTCAGTTGCAGAATTAACAGCATCAGATCCTTGCAATCTGGAGAGCACGTTTTCAGTTGAATGTCACTTGAGTGTATTTTTACCTAACAGCTTTTCTGTGTGTTTTCCCAAAAAGCTACTCATCAAAAATTCTTTAGGCACATGAAGGTCTGGGTTTTGCAAAGACTGAGTCTTTATCTCAGTCAGGAAGAGGTCTGTGTGTTTAAACCCATAGTCATTAACAGTGGCCTTGAATTTAAAAAAAAAAAAAAAAAAGTTAAACTCAAAAGCTAATTGCAGTGTCCCAGCAGTTTAAATGCTGGTATGATGTACTCTGAAAATATTTCTATAAGACAGAAGAAGAGAGAAGTATGTGATGAATGTGAAAACAACACATTTTCTTTCGCAACTTTTTTCTAAGTAACTACCATGTAAGTTTGTTCTTTTGATTCTGTTTTCATGTTGATATATTCGTTGTTAAAGGATAGGTAACTAAGATGTCAGGAATTATGAGATCACGCCTTGTCAGGAGGTGTGCATTCTTTGTTCCTTTTGAAATTGGTCTGGATTTTTCTTTGATGGGGCCAATTTTTAAATGCAGTTGACTTTTGTAAAGGTTCATGTAAAATGACCTGATGCTAAAACGTGTCAGAATTCAAATCCCTCTGTGTTGGTTAACTGAGGTATACTGTTACAGATTATTTTGGCACAGGATTCTGTTTGCATCCCAAAATTAGTAGGTGGTGAATTTGGTTTGGACTAAGTTGTGCTGTCTCACTCACACTTCTTTTTATAATTTTCCCATTTTTTTTAAGATAAGGGAATATCATAAATAGTGACAAGAAGACGTTGAGACTGAAACTGTTAAGATTTTGCTGGTAGTATGCACACAAAAAATAACGGATCCATTACTCTCTTGGTTTCATAATGTAATATGACTGTAATTTATTTACATTTATTTTAAATTGTGGCAAATATCAAATGATCCCGCAGGCAGAACTATCAGGTAGTTCAGGCCTGAGTATAATCTTCTTCATACTAAGAAAGCTAAGGATGTCAAAAACTTCTGTCAGCTTGAAAGTCTTAGTAATACAGAAATGTGTCAATTAGTGTATGTGTATTGGGGTGTCATTATATTCGAACAATTAAAGGTGTCATTCAGCAGTTTCTGTGAATGGGGGCCTGTGTACATATTATAAGACTTCAGAACTAATTGGAGTTACAGGTTACACAAAGAACCTGTTAATGTCCCCTCTGAGTTCTCCCTCCTTTAGTGAGGCGCTTCTGTAAGCTGTGGTGAGGTTTGTTTTGTGGGACACACACGATTAAGCAGCTTCCCTCCTCCCTCCCTGTTCTCTGCAATAATTTTTTCCTCTACAAATGCGTATGTGTCTCTCGAGACAAATGCCTCTCCTAAGTCAACTGTGCTGTTTCGTTACGAAACATGCTGAGGAACTGACCTGGGTCAAAATTACTTCGCACATAAGTAGAGGTGTGGTTTTGTCTGCGTTGACCCTGATGGCGTCTCTGACACTGTTTCCTGTGCAGTTGCCCAGTCAGTAATTCCAGAGGAGTTGAGGGGATGAGGTGCTAAAGCTGCAAGAGGTGCAAGAGCTGTGCAATCAAGTGCTGTCACCAAGAGCAGTGCTCCTGGAGGAACAGTTTCACCAAGTCTGAAGCTTTCTCTAGCTTCTGTGAACGTGACTTCTTGTGTGCCAGCACAACCTCAGTGCTCCTTCCCTATGCCCTTGCAGCGCTTTCCCTCTGTATGTGGGACACACATCTGAGTTTCCCTCACTTATCAGAGGGGGAATTAATGAAGCTTTTATGCTGCATGAACTTAAACAGGGTGTTCCTCTGAGAAGATTTTGCAACATACTGAAGTGCTAGTGTGAATGGCTTCTGCCCAAAATAAGCTAAGCTAGTATAAGCAAATTTAAGAAGTATGGAGAACAACTTCAGTGAAGACACTTTGAAAATTCTGCCTCTAAGAATATGGAATTCTTTTCTAAATTCTTTGAGGCATTAATAACTTTCTTTGAAGGTCAGAGTTTTTAATGACTTTGATATAACGTAAGAGTTTCTAATATTGTTTTATATTTATGATTTTATTTTTAGGGAGCAGCAGTCTGCTATACCTGTGATCTACAATGAATGCCAAATCTGCAATCAGCAAAGAGATTTTTGCCCCACATGATGAAAGGATGCTGGGAGCTGTTCAAGTGAAAAGAAGAACAAAAAAAAAGATTCCTTTTCTAGCTACTGGGGGTCAGGGTGAATATTTAACATACATCTGCCTGTCAGGTAAGATTAATGACTTTTGACATCCAGTTATTTGTTTAGGTTTATCTTTGATTAACTGATTAGCTGTTGTCTGTAGCATAAGGAGATGGGTGATTCCAATCTTCATAATGTAATCAGAGAATTATAGCACTTATACCTTTTGTCTTGAGGAACCATGTGCTCTAGGCTATTTATATTAAATAGTGTAATAAATTGAACAGGTGGTTTCACTGTTTAAAAAACCCCTAGATGTTGTCTCGCAGCACAGCTGCAGAGTATGAACAAATAGAATAGTTGGTAACAGTCTTTCCTTAGTCAGATTAAGGTATTTCTTAGAAGGATAAACTTTTCAGGACGCTAAAATGATATACAATGCCATGTTTTTATGCCATGTTTCAATGTCTGCCAACGGAGTGTGTGTGAATACCTTTGGTATTTTAGGGTGATTTAGTCACTTAGGTTTTCAGGCGTATCAGCTGCTCCCTTTGAGTGTGTACATCATGCTGGAAGTACAAATAGTGGCCAGAAGAAGTGTTCTATGAATCTCAGAAAAGTGCAGTTATTTTTGGACTAAATGAGGAGAGAGTGTTTCATGGACTCTTCCAAATTGTGGGGTTTTAAAAAAAATTATGTTAAAACTTTCAAAGCATAGGAGGTAAAACTCAGTGATTCTACTACTGTTCTAAGATATCACACATCCGCCCTGAAAATGTACATTTGCTGAATGTTACTGGATGAGATGTTATTTGGATACACATGTACAAATGCTTATGTTTAAATACAAGTTGCAGAGGATATGCACATGGTTGCTGAGGTCAGTGAGACAAAACAGAAGACCTTTCATTTACAGCTGAGTATTCTGCTTGTCATTATAGGATCATAGAATATCCCGAGTTGGAAGTGACCCACAAGGATCATCGAGGCCAACTCCTGGCCCTGCATTTTGGTAACCCCAAAAATGGCACCATGTGTCTGAAAGCGTTTCCAAGCATTTTGTGAACTCTGCCAGGCTTGGTGCTGTGACCAGTTCCCTTGGGTGCCTGTTCAAGGGTTTGAACACCCTCTGAATAAAGAACCTTTTCCTGATACCCGGCCTAGGCCTTCCCTAACACAGTTTCAAGCTGTTCCTTCGGGTCCTGTCAGTGGTCATGAGAGTGAAGAGATCAGTGCATGACCCTCTGCTTCCCCTCTTGAGGAAGCTGTAGACCACAATGAGGTCTCCCCTCAGTCTCCTATTTTCTGGGCTGAACAAACCAAGTGACCTCAGCCATTCTGCCCACATACAGAGCTTCAAGGAAGGATTTAAAAATTGATCCACCTAGGCTGTTCCCTAGACTTGTGGTTGGGATACTCTGTTTGGATGTAAGAACTGTAGGTTTCAGCCTTCTCAAGGTGTAGAGGAAACTAATCTCGGCCTTCTGTCTCTTAAAGAAATGTTCAAATCACTAATGTTTTTAAGCAAAGCTAAACTCTTCTTCCTTTGGCAGTCATTTTTCAAATGTCAGTCCAATTTTTTTTCTAAGTCTTCTCCTTGTGAAGAACAATCATGTTCTAAGTCTGTGCAGTAAGTTTTGGAATACACAGGTGTTTGATACCCATGTTCATGATTAAAGGTTAGAGATGTGATCTATGTTTAAAGTTTTCTGTAGGTGGATTTTTTTATTTTTGTTTTTTTTGAATTGCCATTCTGGAAAACTTAGCCTTCCTTCAGCTCCCCCACCCCATATTCAAATGTATCAGTCAACATGGATTTTAAGACAGTGCATGGTCTTGAATGCATTTATTGTTTTTCTGCCACAGGATAGCATATCATGAGTAAGGAAGAAATAGTGGATGTCCTGAGTTGAGCAGAGTTTGTCACGCATGATAAGGAGAGACATTCAGGATCTAAATGCAATTACTTTGTGGCAGACACTGCATATCGGTATTGCAAGAACCCTCACATGTGGCTCACTATTCATGGAGTTTTGCGCAGATCTGAGACCAGGTTTTTTCATATACATTTATAGTTTATGTTATGAAAGCAAAGTATATTTGGTAATTTCAGTAGGCAACAAAATGAGTAGAGAGAGGACTGCCTGGCTGTGTTTGATGTCACGTTCCAAACAGTCTGATCAGAAAGATTATGCAATTCAGTAGGGTCAAGTGCAATTAGTTATTTAGTCGGGAATCATCAAAGGGACAGAACCAAGCATTGGGGACCAACTGTTTCTGTCACTGTGTTTAAAAGAAATTGTGATGAGGATAAACTGTAATTTTTGCCTATTCCTGATGGCCGTGAAGCAGTAATGGTTTTAGTTGCAGCAAGAAGTTGTTATGGAAAAAGTTTCCGTTTAGTAAGGCTAAGTTAATGTGGACATGGCAATTTAGCTGTGCCCAAAACTGTCCAAGATGGACTGTATCTTGGGATAACAGAATATATTTGATTACCTTTCTTTTTTGACGTAATTATGTACAGTGAAGCAGACACAATGGTGGCTAGCTCTGGATTTGTGTTTACATTTCAACCAACACGTGCTTTAGCGCTGAGTGTTGCAACCTCTTCCATGGAAATGCCTTTATCAGCCTTGTCTCTCGTCCCATTTTTGCCAGGTTTGCTATGTATTAGGTAAACAAAGTGACTGGAATATCTCTGTGTTCATAGTTTTCTTGGACTAATTCAGTTTGGCCTTTGCTGAAAGGAATTTGATAATTTACTCTTTAGAACAGAATTTGTCAGTTGAAAGAACAGAAACTGACCCCTTATATCCTTAAGGGATATAAATATTTGGGAATATAAAATATCTTGTCTAGTTGTAGTTTCATCCAAGATATGGTACAGAAAATGAAACATCAGCAACTGTGACAGCTACTTCTATTTACTGCTCAGTTTGTAACTGAGAAAGTACACGAATTGTTATAACCAGAGTTCAATGTTTTCCTTTCAGTGTTGAATTGAAGTTCGGTGTTGAAAATACATTCTATCATAGTTGTTGCTTATTTGAATTTCTGAGGGCGTGGATAGAGATGCTGAGCAGGGAGAATGCCCTTAGGTCTCAGAGATGGGATAGTGAACCATTAAAAGAAGAAAATGTTGAGCAGCGCAAGATGGGAGAGTAAGGGAGATTCTTCCTTAATATTGGTGTTGGAAGTAAGTGCTGGGGTTTTTTGCTTTACGATATTGAATACTGAGTTGATTAGAAATAAACATTAGTGCTCCAGAGAGGTATACCCAAAGCCTGTAATCTGAAACTGGAGGCAGATTAGGTTAAGAAAGCTGTAGCAAGACTGCTTGACAGCCTGGTGGAAACCAAGCAGCTGAGTTACCTGCAGCTTTCGAGCCTAGTGTTGGAGCTAGCCAAGTTAAACTGGCAAACAGAGCCAAGACAGATCTTTAAGGAGTTATTCAGTTGAAGAACAACAAGAAATGAGTAGACAGATGGGAAAGACAGAGGTGGGGTGGCTGTAGGCAGAACAGAGAAAATGAAAACTGGGATTTTTTTGTAATGCATAAGAGGATTTAACACAGAAAAGACAAGAAATTCAAAGCTGAAAGTGGATATTTATCACCTCCTCCACACTAGCAGACCTAGTGATAGTTATTGGATCAGATCTAAGTTTTAATTTTGTCACCATTGTCTTATATAATTGAAACATAATTGTTTAAAATAGTTCTTAGCCTTATTTAGAATTCTGAATTAAGTATAAAATACTTAAAAGGTCACTTCAGAAATATAGGTCATTGGCCTACTTGCTTGTGCAGAGTTCTCTGTGTGTTATTTCTTTGACACTATCATTACATTTTTTAAATAACTTCCATTATTTAAAAATACTTTTAATGTCATAATGCATTGGAAATGTTCCAGTTTGTACGTATGGATGTTGCGTTGACCTTTCAGGATTAAATATCTACTGCAGTTGTGAACTGAATGAACCATATGGTTTCTTTTGAACCTGAATTCTTTTGTGTAGTAACACTCAGCTTAGTTGCACCAATGTTTCTAGTCCTTCTGCTGAAAACCGTGGGATTAGAGCATAAAGCCAAAGTTCTTTAAAACCAAGAGTGAAACATTTTCCCCCTGTGGTTATGACTTTTAATAGTGTTCTTTCTTTGCCATCTCCAAATTAAATTAACATTGTCAGTTCAGGGCTTTCTTTGAACGGCTTTGATGCAGAAGTACAATCTATCAAGAATGGTGCTAGAAAAGCCAAAAGGAAATGCAAAGAAATCATAAGAAATAATACACAGAAATAAGATGCACATTCAGGGGGAGAGCTTAGGCTTTTTCCTTTCTTTAAAAAGTTAACCTTATTGACCATATCACAGACTTGTTCAAAAGGTAGGCAGTCAATAATTTAGAAAGTTTTTTGCATTTACCACTGTAGGCTCTTGGCTTTTGGGGGTTTTTTTATTCTGTTTCTAAGTATACAGAGAGACAGAGACTTGGTTTATGAGCTTAAATAGTTCTGTGGATATCCTCATTTTTACGCTTACAGATGATACCTAACCGCAACACTCAGTTACACTCACAACATGAGCTCTTGTGCTTTGATATCTTGGCTGTAAGGCCATGGTGTCATGAAACTGTTTTTCCAATTACAAATTTGTTGTTCCTCCCGTACTGGCTGCTCATGGAATAGAATGTAACCCAGGATTGACCTATATCTCTTGCTCCTTTTAAGGTCACTTGATGTGGCTGCCAGAAACCGGCCATAATTTCATGGGGAGTTCAAGGACAGGAAAAGTGCAATTGAGTTTGCAGCATGGTGGCTGAACTGAAAATTGGGAAGTAGTGAGAAGGAACTGGTTATCAAAAGAGTTCCGTTTTCTCCTAATGTGTTCTTATTTTCCATTTGAGTTTTACTGAAGTGACAATCTCCCAGGTTTTTTTCAGAATTTTTCTTATTGAAGAAAACATCCCATTTTCAGGAGCTTATAGTGCAGAGGGATTCCCATGTTTCCTTTTCAGGAAATGAGAAACCAAGTAAATGTCATTTTCCACTGACTTTCCAGGAGGATGCTCTATTTGTCTGCCCATAAGGGCGTATTGATGTATTACTGAGTATTGTGTGGGCTGGGGGTAGAGGGTGGTGGTGGTATTTTCCCTCTGTTTAAATGTTGTATTAAGGAGTGAGAATGTTACTTCAGAGTTCATGGTATTCACTTTCAATCTGACCCACTTAGATGTCAGACTCTATTGCATATTTGATTATTTATACAAAATAGGTCATGACTGACATGAGAGATTTGGTCAGCCCAGAAGAACACACCAGCCAAATGGTGGTCCAGTCTTCTGCAAGCTCCGACCTGGACAGCTGTTTGCAGACTGCTGCAGGCCAGTTGTGGTGCTTTGCCCAGCCCCACGGACACAGACTGGACCATGGCTGAACATCTGGGCACAGACTGGGATGTTCAGCAATGTCTGCTTGTTGCAGATGTTGGCCTAAAGGCTCATGTTCTGTCCCTCAGAGAAGTTAGATGTCAAGCATTCCTATGTTTTGGATGAGTTCCTTGAATGTTAACCATTGGTATAAAAAGTGTGGCTGCCATCACTAATTCTCTGCCTAACACTTTAGCATTTTATCTGAAAATACCTGATAAAACTTCCTGATTGCCAGTGGAGAAACTGCTCCAGAATTCAATGGAGAGGACTCTACAATGCAGAAAACGCAGAAAATGAGTGTACTATTCCTTACTAGCTTTTTTCGTGTCAAAGTACAGACATGTTGGATACTTTCTTCAGTTGGCTACTGATCCTCTAAAACTTTCTCGTGCAGAGTCATTGGCTGCTTTTGCTTCAAGTTACCCAGGGATAAAACCTACACAGACACTGTGCAAAGTCTGCTTTCATGTTGACTAAGTCAAAGCCATACAGTTTGCTAGTGTGGGTGGAGTTAAATTGATGTAACATTCTGTGGTTTCCACATGTATGTCATTAGATTCCAGGCTCATGGCAACTTCTCTGTGTTTATTCCTGGACTTCCATGGACTGATGCCTCTGACTGCCTTCTAAGTGCTCAATGAAATGTTTTACCATTGCTCATGCAGCTGGTCTGGTGCAAATGTGTGCACTAGAATCTCTGGCCATGAGAAACAGGAACAACTTCAGTTGACTTTTATTCATATGAAACTATTACAACTAGTATTATAGTTGTCAAAAATAAAGTACAGTGATGAAGATGCTATGAGGAAAGCCTTTTTTTTTTTTAATGGTAAAAATAGCAAATCATTGGTATAGCGAGTCATTGCTATAGCTAGAAAAGTTATATAGTTTGGGAAGAATCTATGGAAGTGTGCCAGGAATGGCATTTAAGGTGACTGGTTTTGCCTTTAGGATAACAAGATGCCCTAAGAGATCACTTCACTTTACTTGTAGAAATGTAGATAGGCTTTGGGTTTTTTTAATACAATATTACATAGGTTAATTTTTTTCAGAGTGTCTTCAACACAGAGGAAAAATAATCAATAATATATTTTCTGATGAATAAGCTACAACTCTTTTTTTCTTCAATTTTACTGCTAGGTATCTTTTGATATGCTTAGGTATAAGCGTGTTGGTATATACCTGTGTAAAGTGTAATCATACTAAATTCTTTAATTTTTATTTAGTCTTCATACAGTAATTGTTTTTACTACCAGTAAGTAAATATACAGAGGTATTGTCAGCCTTCATATGCTATTTCCTGTCTGCTTTAGCATTTTTTCCAATTATATTTTTTGGTATTGTTCAATTTGAAAAGCTGGGAAACAGTTTTCTGGATGTGTACAGTGCACTGTTTGTATAAAACTTAGTTGATGATTGGAGCTCATAGAAGACATTTAAATCCTTGTTTCTTCTGGCCATGGTGCAATCTTGAAAAAACAACTTCCCTCTTCTGGAATGCTTTTTGCCTTGAAACTTTTCAAAGTCTAGATGGTGGAATAGGTTTCATTCCACTTTCTTTCTTTGCTCCACTAATTTGGAAAAAAAATTATCTAATCATTGCAGTGCTTATCTGTTCTACTTCTGAATGAGATAATGCCTTCTTGGGATTATGTATGTGGCAGGTTACTCTATTTTCTTTACCACTGAGTATGTTTCAGTGTGGTGCTCACATTTGTTGCTAGCGAAGTTACTTCCAGCGACGATATCAAGTTATGTTGCAGACCCCCCACTCCCCTCCATGTTCAGAAGAGAATGGGGCTCTATAGAGCTTTATCCATTTATTGTAATTACTTGTGCCGGGTAGGTTTGTATTCCTCAAGAGCTGGCAGCACCTCACTTCAGTGGTGATGATGTATTTCAGTGCCGTGTTCTGCCCAGAACACGGCAGATGCTTACATCAAGTTTAATGCCAGGTTAAAATGTTTGAGTGTCGCGATGTCTTTGGAAGCAGTTTGTTCATTCTTTGTCCAAGTGAGGCTCTTGGCAGGGTTTGTTGCTGTCTTGTATATGATAAAAATGCAGAGCTATAAGTAAGGCTCTACTTAACAAATTTCCATGGTAGCTTTCCCTTCCAGTTGGAGCACAGCAACCATGCACATTAGACCTGTGTGAGTATCCCCTAATTGCTAGCTTTGGCAGAAACTATTCTTGTGGTACCATAACAGTTAAAACCGTTGTGTTTTGCTTTGCAGTAGGATTCATTCTGAACAGTTTTCTTAGTTTTCATGGTGCTGGAGTGTAGTAGGTATAATACCCTGACTCACTGCATTATGGATTGTTGAACTTGAACCATATCGGGCAGAAAACATCTGGAATGTTCCCAACATTGCATTTCAGAAAGCATTTCTGTTGATTGCTGTATAGTTCTGCTCTTAGAAGTAATATCATCATGCGAACAAACCCAGAAATTCTTTCTCCCTGACCAATGCTTACTGTATTACAGACTCTTTTAGTAGATAAACATCAGATTAAAATCTTATCCTTTTATAGTACTCCAAGCTGTATGAGTCAAATCCTGTAAGTTTTCACCATACATCTGGCCTTTAAATACTGTACTATCAAATAATTGTCAGTGCAGAGCAGCCCATAAGAAGTACTTAACAAAGGAACTACTAAGCTGATTAGAATACTACATCAAACTTCTCTATCATTAGGTAGGTTTTATTGTTTCCTTGACAAAGAAAAAGATGAATAATGCAGTTCTGATGTCTAAATATTTTCTGTTTGGGACTTAATCTGTAAATAATCCTTTTAAAGCAAGTTAAATAGAAAAAGAACAGATCAGAACTGATGCTTGATTTTCTGGTATGTTTTGCCTGTATCCCCCAGTTTATGCAAACTGCTGCCACAGGCGTTCAGATACCAATCAAGTAGCAACACGCACCTGTAAAACACAGTAGGGAGGGAATTAATTAATGAACTAAGTCTGTCCAATCTTCCCTCACTGGTATAATATCTGAACATTTCAGACTGTTGCAATAAAAACAAGCTCATGTTCTCATATATGCATGCATATGTGCTATTGTGAACAAGTGCTCTGCATTTACAGCAGGCATTGTTTTTCCTCCAGCCTACTTACTTTAAGATTTTTAGTGACTTGGTTTTGTACTCTGATTATGCATATCCTAACAAGAAGGAAAAAACAACATATGAAGGGTGGGGAGGCTGAGAGAATATAAACTGTGCAAAGTTTTGTTGGCCTTGTATCAGGGAGGAGCCTACCCGTTCGTCCAAGTTAAAACAATCTCTAGTAACTGTTTAGCTGGAACAACTTCATAGAGAAAGTCTGGCACACCCAGTCAGCTGCTTTTCTGTTCATTAGAGCTCAGCAGCAGACAGTAACTCTCAGTAGCCTCAGGGAATGACAAAGTTAAAACCGTACAAATTCTCTAGCATTACTGTTTTAAAGAAAACTTCATTTGCGTGAAATTTTTAGGGGCTGGGTGTGAGACAACTTTATAACATTGTGGAACATACTTGTCAGGCATTTTTAGCCCCTAATTCTAAACAGTTATTGGAAAATTACTTTAAGCATTTAGTTTTCCTTTCATATTGTCTGCATAGACCTGTCTTCAGAAGACAGGCTCAGCTGGAAGGGAAGCTGCAACATAAACGTCTTGCTGGATGAAATAACTAGTAAATGCTTTTCGTGGATAATATGATATCAGCCCCTGCTGTGTTAGTTTTCTTAAATCTCTGCCTCATGTCACTCTGTGGAACACAGTAGTAATGGCAAGAGCAGTTTTCTGTGACTGGATCAATGACTTGGAAGAAAACAGAATTGTTAAAAGAACATTCTCTTACTTCTAGCAAGAGAAGTGTTTACAACATGTATTTAAAGCATTTACACAAAGAATGCTTTTTCTGAGTGAGGCAAAAAATTGTAAGCTGAAATAAACAAAAGCTTTCAACCTCCAGTCGTTATATTTATTCACTTGCATTAATGACAGATTGCTAAAAAAAACTTGGCTGTTTAAGTGTCTGGGAATATCTAAAGTTGTCTAAAATACTATCTGAGAAGATTTTAGGCAGCTGAAATTTGTTGAATTTGCTTCAAATGAAAACAACATCTAGGCAGAGAACTCTTTTAAAAGTTTTGGAATAATTTCTCTTCTGCTTTATTTTTGTGCTCTAATATCATACATATAATAGTTTCTTTTAAGAATAGTTTTCTTAGGTTTAGCACACATAGGTTTGCCATACAGATACACAAACAATCCTTCAGCTGTACCATTTGAGAGAATGCTGCTTTTTTTCCCAGTGTTCAATCTGTAATGAAATGTAGTTGGGTAACAAAAGAACAAAAATTATCTTTAACTGTAGGGAACATAAAATTGGTTGAGGAGATGCTTTGAAATTTGTTAGGAACTGGAAAAAGGGAGAGTTTTTACAGTGGTATTAGGAAGAGTCTAAACTGATAAACCACTGTATGTTTTGACTGATAAAGCCATTCATATTTTATTCATTTGGACTCCTAAATTTTTTTTTTTTTTTTTTTAAATCCTGTCATCTCCTGTTTTCCCCTGACCACCCAGAGATAAAAAAAGTAAGCAAGTTTCCCTTTGGATGTGTTGTAATTTGGAAGTATTGAATCACATAATCATTTAGGTTGGAAAAGATCTCTAAGATCATTGAGTCCAACTTCGACCAATCATCACCTTGTCAGGTGAATTGTAGCACTAAGTACCATGTCCAGTCATTTTTTAACACCTCCAGGGATGTGTTCTGTGGTCTGTGTTCATATCATCTTTAACCAAAGGTGAGGTTTGTTTGTAGCTAGGTTGTAGCTAGAATCTGATGTAGCCTAATAAAATATTTTTGTGCTTAGGTCAAATAGTTTTTTTTCTGGCCAAGGAGAAGGGTCAGGAGGGGAAGAGCAGAACAGAAAGAATCAACGCATGCAACTTCCCAAGCTGGTTGAACCACATATTTCTCTTGCCTCTAATGATGTATTGGAGCATGATGTTGCCATTTTGCAAGTTAGGGCTTTCGGTCTGTACTGAGATACTGTGAGGACTAAAGCTCGTAATGGCTGTGGGGGTTTGTGATCCAGATGATGAGGAAACAACTTTTAATTACAGGCTCTAATTGCCTTTTAAATATGATAAGCATTTTTCAGTCCTTATGTTACACTAATCAGAGAATGGCAGAACCGCCCAGGTTGAAAGGAGCCTTAAAATAATCATCTGGTGCACCCTTTGCTTGTTAAACAATATACTAAAAAAAAATAGTGTGTAGTGAGGCACTGGTGTCGTTCCGACAATCTGCTGGAATTATCCAGAGCAGCAGCCTAAACAAGTAGAAATGTTGTCAAGAATAGTTTTAACCATTCATTTAGGTCTGTAGCACAGTCTCAAAGACATGAATGAACAGAGGTGTTCTACTGCTTTGGACTCAAAATTTAATGGCGTGTAGAAAATCTTGTAAGAATTACATGTATCTGTGCCTTTCTACACCTCTGCTTTTTCTATTGTAACTGCTTATCCATAACCCGTGGTTTCTCACTGTTTCAGCTCAGTCACTTCTTTAAAGGATTTAATATGCTTCTCACATCTGAACGTGGACATGTTCAAACATTATTTCTTTTTTCCATTTACTTTTTTCTCTCTTTAAAAACACTGACATGATTTAGGGCAATCTACTTGGTTTCATGATGTCTTTCCCCTTTTTCCGTATCTGTAATGCCTTTAGAAGATGGGAAAAATGTTTGAAATTCCCTCCTTCTGTGAGTAGCTCCTATTCTAAAACCAATCAGTTGTGGACAACTTATTTTAGTCTTCTGATTTGCGGAAGTTTTACTTTGGCAAGGTTTCTCTTTGTTACTTCTGCTTTTAAAATATTCCTTTTTCTTTATTGTTAGTTAATTGTATTATTTAGCCATGGCTATTGCCTCTTGGAGAAGTTTCAGTCACTAAGCATAGTTGCCTCACTTCAAGTTAATTTTTGTTTTAATTTTGCACAGTTCCTTCCTGAATGTGAATATTCACTAGTAACAAGCCATTGTCCACCTGGCGCTATTTCTGCTTAACTCAATTTCCAGCTGTCCAGCTCTGTGCAAGAATCGATCCTCTTTTGAAACAAATAAAACATAACACTAATCCTCCTTTGCTTATGCCAACTTCTTCCGTTCCTAATACACCCTAGAAATGTTGCTGATTGTCTTTTAACCTCATCTGATTATCCCATCCCCTCTTATCTTCTTGCTCTGTTTAAGGAATCCACTTTCTGGCTTTTCCATCTTGCAGTCAAACACTTAATTTTCAATACCTCATCTGCTCTTTTGGACCATATTTTTGTTTTTCTTTGTTTTTCCTTTTGTTTCTAGAATCCTGCTGCAGCTGTAAACCCCGGCTTCCGCTATGCCATTTCTGTGAAAATTTGATATCCTATCACTTGGCTTCATTCCAGGTTCAGGAGGAATCACTTGGAGTGCACAATTACTATTTCTTATTTTCCCTGAACAGTTTGTCTGCACTTCAGTTGGATGTTTCATGTTTCTGTTGGGTTTTGTGAACTCCATGCTTTATTAGTGGTTGTCTATTAGGAGATCAAAAGGTATTCAGTTGATTTGTGTAATATTTGATTAAAGCAGTCTTAGCAGTTGCTTGTCAGCTCTGTGCAGGAAGCTTCTGCATATAACAGAAGGGCAGAGAAACTGTTCCAAAAAAATGGTGTGGATTTTTTTTGGCCACAGAGCTTGGTTTTAAAACTCTTTGAAAAGAGTAAGAAGCTCACAGAATAGCAAAGAAATAATGATTACTACAGCAGCCTTGTAGAGCTGTATTTTTGTCTGTTAATGAGTGTTCATTAGGACACATTTGTAGGGATGGAGCACTGGAAACAACTGTGTTGCATTCTTTTAAGTGTTTGAGATTCAGCTGTAAATTACTGTGATAGCTGGTTGTGCTCTGGCTTCCTTTCCACCTGTTCAAGTGTATTAGTCCTTCCCTCTAGGAAAGCTTTTTGGCTTTACTGTTGTTCATGCTTCATTCTCTTTTGCCTATTAATCTCAATGAGAAGAGAATTTACAGCCTCTTTAGCTTTTTTTATCCTCCACAAATACTGTCACATATACATATAACAAATAGTCTATTACACTGTCCACGTGTTGAGCCTTAAGTAAACGCGGGAGAGAGGAATACAAATTGATCTCAACACATACACACCTTCATGTGTTTTAAAATTAGCTTTAGACCTAGTTCCTCTATTTGTTATAAGTTTTCTCACAGCATTTCTTGCAAAAGAGGACAGATAAAAATTTAGTAATATGGTGACTTCATTTTTTCTCATAAAATACTTTGTCTCTGATAGTGACATGTTAATAACACAGTTTGTCAAACATCTGCATGTATATAGAAAATAGAATAGAAGAAATGAAAATTCTTTGAGTCTTAAAGTGCTGCCTAAGCAGACAGTTTAGTTTGAATCATAACAGGAATACATCAGTTTGAGGGCTGATATTAAAATTGTTTTCCTAACTATAGAAATGTTTTTTTTAAAGCATGGGGTTTGTTTCATTTTGTGCATATTACAAACATCTCAAGAATTGGATAGAATTGATATTCAAAAAATTCTGAAAACTTAATATATGCACATGCAACTTTGTCAAGCTATTTCGTGACTATATGCTTTATCTGTCAAAGCAGTCTGACTCAGAGTACACATAGAATTTCCTAGAATAGGAGTAACTTGACTGACATGTCCTTTATTTTAAGATGTTATTTTTACTGAATGGGTAGTTTCATAATGTAGTTATCAATGTTCTTGAAACAAAGGCAGTTATCACCAAGTTGCTAAATGACTATAAGCTTGCATAAGGGATAATTAGTAGTGTAAAGAAAAGTGGTAGACTGCCCACTTCTGATGTTTCTAGTATAAAACTAAGAATTCTTGTCTAACTTTTCAGGTTCATTCTTTGACACTGATGTGGCTGCAATTTGTGCAGAATTTAGTTTTATCTTACTGGATAGTGAGTACCGAAAGATATGTTACAAGAACCCTCAAATCATAATGCCTTTCCACAAGGTGCGATACTTCCTTATCACCCTAAATGTTGGCTGGTGCTTAGTTTCATTTTTTAAAGCAAGCAGAAGCAGGATCTTTATGAGGTACAGACGACTGGAAGTTTCGGGGACAACTGATGCCATACTGTGCAAGGTGTGCTCAGTACAATGTGCAGCCTTCATCATAAGGGTGCAGCTGTGTAACTCCTCTGCTCTTACCTGCTCTCTGACCACACCTTATCAAGTGTAGTATCCTCATCCTCAAGTGAGTGAGGCTCAGAACCTCTGAGGCACATGTTCATAGATTTGGTATTTTAGCTATTGGTAGTCACAGTTATTGTATTGAAATGGAATCTGGATTAAGGGACTAACCAGCATACATTAATATGTGCCACAAAGAAAATCATTCACTGGAAAGGATGATGGCTGCAGAACATCCAAAATATGATTAAGCGAGGCGTCAAAATACTATTTCTGGATATTTCAAATGCCATGAGGATCTGCAGGATTTTCTTCACCACTATAATACAGGATGAAAAGAGTGAACAATAGAACTAGTAGCAGTGATAAATGAGCTTGCATTCCCTTGGGTGTTGACAGTAATGAATTGAACAAGCAGGCTGAGGCGTGTAAAAGGAGGTTGATGTACTAAACTGATGTTTATCAATAGATGCAAACCCTGTGTTGGTAAGACTTAGAATCTGGAAGGGGTCATAATACTTGAGCAGGAAAAGGTGTTTCTTATGGACATCTCTAAATAATTGGGTGTACTTTGAAAGGAAATGCAGAGTGATGTCTTGTGTTAGCCTTTTTCATATGTGCACCTTTGGGGTTGTTTTGGTGCTCTGAAGTGCAGAGAATGTTCCAAAATGACTTTGTTGTCTTCCCCATCTTTTGGGTTGTACCAATAAATACTCGATGAACAGTTGGTTACACTTGTGTAATCTGTAAAACCTCAGTCTATGGATTAGCATTGTCATAATGCAGTAATACATTTTCTGCTTATGCATTGCTGTAGTTTTTTTTAATTCTACAGGGTCATTCATATGATAATCGCTCTTGGCTGTGTCTTGTTTGTATTACATATTGTATAGGATCTCTGTGGCTAGCATTTGTGTAACCTTTCAAGATGCAGCTGCTGCTTATGTTACTGAATCCTTTTCATTATGTATTCATTACAGAAGGATAAATAAAAATAGGTTTAATAACAATGGCAAGAGAAATCTACTGCAGTCTGGGACACACAAATGCAATTTGTATAGTCTTGTCCTTTATTCTAAAGAACTATTCCAGTTCTAAAGTTCATAATCATTAATACACCGAGAATCCACTATCAATTTGCTGTAGAGTTTCTAAAATTAAATTTAAGGCTGACCTTCATAGGATGGAAGAATGAATTAGTGAAGTCTGTGATTCCTATTAAAGCTGATCAGTATACTATATTGGCAAAGGAAAGCCCTGGAAGAGATATTAGTCTGAGAGCAATGGTAGTACATACACTATAAGATTTTAATTTGAAAATAATCTGTTAAAAAATCCAATTATCTTTATACTTAGGGTATTGGGATTTCTTGTTACTTCATGGAAAACCTTATAAATACAAGAGCTACCCCTCTTGCAAAACACTGCCTATAATACTGTACATTTTATATTTTCTCAAGATACAATCACTTCTGAGACTTGTTCAACACAGAAATTGGTCTGAACTGTGGATGTGGAAGGCTAAGGAATTAGAGGAACTTTAAGTAGATCCCTGGATGGTTGATTTTTCTTGAACATATACAAGCAGGGATGGAGAATAACTCAGCCAAGTATCAGTATGTTTCTACTGCAGGTACTTGAACTAGCTAGTGTTATTCCAGGCCATGGGCTTTTGAATCCATATTTGCTTGCTTCACTGAGAGAAGTACATGCAACTCTGATAGCTCTTTATCTTTCTCAGTGAAGTAGTATTTGAGTGAGATTTTTGTGGTGTTGAAGAGGACTCCAGGCATTCTTAAACAGAATTCCTGTGTTTATACATGGAATTTCTAGACAAATATGTATGAAAGAGCACACATTGGTGTTTCTCAGGATCTTGGTATGTTGGCCAAACTCCTCATCTCACCATTGGAGCAAATTGTGTGGGGAAACCTGCAAATGTTAAAAGTCTTAAATCTTATGTTTAGGAAAGACTTCCGGGTAGAAAAAGAGAAGGATGTGTCTGAGGAAACCTGAACACAGGGCAGGCCTGTTTCTTAGATTTGTTTTATTTTCAGCTTTCTGGAAACTGACTTTATGAAGAAAATCCTGAAATAACAGCTTTGTTTGATAATGTTAAAATAGTTGATCTGCAGTAGGTCACTGATACTTAAGTAGAGTTTGTTAAAAGGATACTCATATACTGTGTGTTAGGATTTGGGTATCCAGAGAAGTTGTGGATGCCGCATCCCTGGAAGTGTTCAAGACCAGGTTGGATGGGACTTCGGGCAAGTTGGTCATGCCTGCCCATAGCAGAGGGAGATGGGACTAGATTATCTTTATGGTCTCTTACAATCCAAACCATTCTGAAATTCTGTGAACTAAGTGTGAATGTATTTGTGTTTTAATTTGATTTTCAAGATTAGAGTGCTTTATCTTCTTACCCTGAATGCATCTGGTGGATCCCCTTTAGGCATATGTGAAATACAGTATCTTAAGCAGCTTCATAAAGCCATGTGTTCCCATTCCTATCCGAACAGCAATATCTAGCAATAATCCAGAGAACTTGCCTCGGCATTAATATAGGTACATTGAGTGAGTTTAGTAATATATCCAATGGCGCTTATTGTACTGGTAGTTGTAAGGTTTTAATTATCTCTTTCATTCTGTCATTTTTTGTAACAGTTAAACCAAGTTCTAATTGGCAGTGCTGCCATAGGAAAGTGTACTTAGTGCTCTATTGTCAGTGGTTTTGTTAAGGAGAGAAGTTTTTGGCTAATCTAGCAGTAAAAGATAGGTTAGATGTAAAACATGAACAAAATTCACATGCTGTTTATTTTAATGGTATCACGTTGTACTACATTGTTTGGTGAATTGGAAAGTGGATAGGGTCCTAAAGCAAGAAGGAGTATTCTGCAATTGCATTTATAAAAATGAAGGAATTGAGTTGCTTGATGATAGCTTCATATTTAACTATTTGCTGAAAGATGCAGACCCTTTTTAATCTCATATAGTAAGCTGTCATAATTTCAGATAAAGTCATTTGGTAAAATATTTAAATTAATTAAATGTCAGAATATAGAGTTCAAGTCATATGTAGTATCTTGAAAAGTAAAATAAGAAACATGGGTTAAGAAACTGTTTGAAACTAGTCAGTATGGTCTGTTTTCTTCAAGAAAGTGAATTACTGTGGTCTAACTTTTGACAACTTCATCGCTTCTCACTCAAGCTGCTTTGGTTGTTTTTACTTTTTCTCTCTTGAAATAGTTTAAGCAAGCGTTAATTTCACAGGTAGACCACAGCTTGGATCAGAACGTACAAAATATTAGATTAGAAGAAAGCCTGTCCACCAAATTGATGTTTAACTGGTATTTAGTCAGCTCTTATCCAGCCTAGTGGGGGACTGACACAGTTCAAGTCATGAAAGACAAGGAATTAGTTCTGTAATGTACTGGGGGATGTGTCAGAATGAAAAAATAAACAGAACAAAACAGAAACAAAAACCACACAAAGTAAAAATAAGAAGGTCAAAGTAAAAACAAGGTCTGAAAGGAGTCTGCAAAGCAAGTCCTTCAGCATAAGTCTTTACTTTTATTGTTTTGGTAGCTCTTTAGGGAGTTGCCATTCTCTCCCTCTCCAATGGCACCGCAGTTTGTGCAGTCACATCACTGACCCAGGTTAGGAACTGATTCAGCTGAAAAATATTTTTCTTTTCCTGTGTCCTTTTTCATCCTGCTCACTCTGCAGTCTGGTTCTGCCTGTGACTGAAAGCCATGGCATGAGACAGACTGAAAGCCAAGGCAATGGGAGGAGGCACCTGACAGCAGAACCTGATTTATGCCATAGAGACACCAAACTTCTGACCGTGACCTGTGCTGCCTCTGCCCTGTCACTGTTGTTTGGTGCTGGTACAAATCCTGAACAAACTGATTCCATGCATTTGTCCAAAGCTGTATTTGAATTTATTGGGACCAAATGGTCTTCATAAACAAGTTATGCATTTATTAAAAGTGAAATAAAAATATTGTGTGTTAATAATCAGAACAGGAACGAAGTGAAATTCACAAGGCTAATGTACTATGCAAGGGCTTTCCTAAGCAGCAACTGGTGATGTTACCTTACTGCTTGCTTCAAATGAGCTTCCCCCCAATACTAGAATAGTAATTTCCACAGTCTCCCCTTGATGAATCAGTTATATATACTAGGATATACATTCAGAGGAAGCTGAGTGACATGACAGCCCATTACATGAAGGATATGTTCACAAGCAGCACAGCGTTCTCAGCAACAGAATTATTAACAGCTCACAACCCAAATAAGTTCCAGCTTAGTCACTTAAGCCTCAGAGATGGCTAGCCCATTGTAAAGAGGATATCTGACTTAAGGCATTTATTTCTACTCGATTTATGGGAAATATGTGATTTATTTCCTCAAACTATTGTACTTTATTTGCCAATGATTGAAGACTTACTAAATATCAATATTGCTGATCATCTCAAATCTTCATTTTTATATTCACTGCTATTAATTAAGTAACATAATATTTTATGTATTTCAAAAATAGATGTATAATATATCCTTATCTTTCTAAGGGGAGATGTTGATTCTGATTGGCAGCATCAGGTGAGTTGGGGAGAACATATGGAATTATTTTTCTTGTTACATTCTAATCCTTGTGAGTATCTTGTGGTGGGATATAAGTAAAGGACTGCTTCTTTCTAAAGCAGAAGTATTGCATCAGATAGCACCCTTTTTCATGGAAGTATGATGCTAATGTGTGTGTGTTCCCATGGGTGGGAAGATGCATGGGTGACCTTTCTGCAAGGTCTTTTTAAAATGAAATGAATAACTCTTATGTCTGAATAATTTGACCAGCACAGAAGGGTGGAGATGTTTCTGCCCCTTTTTTAGATCCCTTCTTAAGTGCCTGGCATGTGGGGGTGTTGTAGCTGTGAAACATCACTTGGCTGATGATGCATTTCAGCTCTCCTTAAGATAAATTGATGTGGTTTAATTATTTGCTCTAAAGTAATCTGATCCTAGTTATATTCTTACACTTTTGCTAGTCATATTCAATACCTGTTAATCAGGGAATGTTCCAGCCTAACTTGGCACATAAAATACAACTGAAGCAGACGTCCGTCCCTTTAAACTGTATTTAAAACCTAGAGATCTTAGTATTCCCATGGTATTGTCCAGTAATCCTTGAGCATTTGTAAGCTATTGAGATGCTTCTTTTAAAAGTCTGTTCATCATTACTGTATTTCTTGTGCATCATGCTGCTGAGTTTGACTAGGGGAGAGCAAGACATTAAGACAAAAACCTTCAAATGGGATAAGGCTGCTCCTCTCCATTCCTCTGTAATTTTAGTCCTTGTATCCTTTTAGTCCAAATGCCTTTGCTTTCTTTCCCTGATGTTGTAGTTTCTATAGCTATATTCTGGATCACATTCAACTTCTTGTGTTGGCAGTCTTTGCAATTATACCACATTCAGTAAATCTCTGACAAGGCTAAATTGACTTCTAAAGAGCCTTTTGAAGGCCTCATTACCATCATTTTCTGTCCTGACATGCTAATAGGGACACACCCCTGCACTTCTAGCAGTGCCAAGTTATTAAGTACTTGAATACCTGTCCCTATAGCATCTAAAATTTCTAGGGTAGTGCTCATTTCTTTTAGTATCAAATAGCATATTCTTTATAGCTGTGACAGTCAGTCTGTGGAAACCAGGAACTGGGATGCAGATGTGTTCGCTTAAGAACTGTTAAACTAGCTGATGCAGCAATGTACTGCTTGAACATAGCTGTCTCTAACAGACAAAACCTTTTTTAGATTCATAGGTAATCTTGTGGATTTAAGATTTTGGTTCATGCAAGAGCAAACCATTTCAGTTTTCTCAAGCTTCTCAAGGGAGGACAGAAGGGTTCAGTGAGCATTGCTGATGCCACGGGAGATTTTGCAGCAAGTGTTATGAACAGATCTTGCAGTAGTTAGGGAAATCAAATGATAGGTACTAATTACTGTGTCCCAGTGGGTCTCAGGTATTCTGACGTCCCATTTACTGTTTCATGAACAGAGACTTAAGTTTTGAAAGACAAGTTGTTGCTTCTTGAAAAGCCAGTGACAGAAAAAGTGCCAGGTAAGGGAGAACTCAAATAGGAATGCCGTAATGGCTTTAATACGTAATTTTAATTAACTCTTTTGAGTTCTCAAATGATCATGTGAAAAGATGGAATGGGGAATTAAACCCCTTAAAGCGAGGGGTCCTATTCTTGATCTTTTATTTATGTATTTTGGGGTGAAGAACAATAACTCTGGTTTTAGTAGAGCATCTTACCTATCAGCAGAATGCTGTTCTGAGTGAGTGTGAGCTGAAACGGCTGTATTTGCAACGGGTCACTAACTGGGAATAACTACCAGATGGAAAAGGTGGTGGAAATTAATATTTGTGAAACAATGTAAGGTTTCTCATTAGCAGAATTAGCCTTTAGGGTTTTTTTTTCCCTTCCCCCATCCCCTCCTTTTTAAGGTGTTATGTCTAACTGCTACTATTAATGGGTACTTAAGTAAGTAAGTCATTGAATCCTGGTAATTTTTTTTAACTTGTGTTTCTAGGAAATTTCTCTTAAATTTCACTCCAGAGCAAATTATATGATGTGATAGCTTTATTGCTACAGTCTTGGGATTTGGAAATATCCAACTGATTTTTCAACCTTCACTGGGAGACAGGATCAGACCTGCAGAAATTATGATAGCTGTTGAAAATATGCTCTTATTGTAAACTTTTCAGAGCTGTGAAAGCAAATCTTTATAGTGTGAAGCAAACCCTGTGTTTTTTTAAGTACACAGATTTTTGTATTTTTTTAAGCACTTTTTACATTTCGATTCCATTTCCAGCTTATAACTGCATCTGAAATTTATTTATTTGGTAAAGTTCTAGTATACAAAATAAAGGTTTGTTGAGTAAGTTTGTCTTTGCAGGGACGAATTGGTGAAATTTCTTAATTTTTTTAAAAAAATTTCTTTTATTGCTCTTGTGGAAAAACAGTGAATGCTTTTCCCCCCTCTCTAATAGAAATTCTTCAGTAACAATTCTATTTAATTTTTTTCATTTTATTGAATTCAAAGGAATTCAATAAATACTATGTCTGAGTTTTCTAGAAGGAAAAGGTCTGGAAGTGCACTGTATTTTCTTGGTGGGTAGAGGACAGAGAAGCCAGCTGTATAGGCACCACATTTGGCTTGCTTTGAATTACCTCTGCCTCCTTAAGATGTGTGCTTATCTGAAAGAAACAAAACATGAAAGTGATTCATTGTTTAGAGCTTAGTTGTACAAAAAATTGATTCCTAGCATTGAAAGAGCCAACCACAAAATGTAAATCTTAATAATAAAACAAGTCTCGATGCAATGTAGTGAGTTCTTCCAGGCTGAACAAATCAAAGCAGTTATTTATTACTGAAACAGGACACAGTTTGACACTGCATGGATGAAATGGTTCTCAATTTATACAAACAAAAAATATTAGCCTTAGGCCATGTGCATAAGACAGTGGCCTGGAGCTGTTTTCTCCTGAAACATTGGGCAGAGACACGAAGCTCTGATCCAGTTATCTCTTGATGTCTGGGCCTGGCTGGCTGGGAAATGGCACGGAAGAGAACCATTAGGAGAAAATAGATTGTGACAGAGCTCCTTGTCTGTTCTCGTTTTATCTTGACTTAGGAAGATTGTCATACCGTTGTCGCAGTGCTGTGATAGGAAAGGGAAATGTAAGAGGTCTGAACTGTGCTGGTGTGTAATACAAATGTGCGGCTCTAAGCATTGAGAAACAGTGATAGATGGGCCGCAATCCTGCATCTCCCAACCCCACTCTCTGAAACTGTGTAGAGCTGAGCCCAGTAAAGTAAATAACCTTTGATTTGAAATGAGACTTTCACTTGCTTATACCAGTATGCTTTAGACTTTTACAGTGCCCTTTTCACTGCTCGGCATTTTCCTTTAGCCATGTTGAGTCCATCTTTGTTAGATAACGATTATTTAATCTTCTCTTCATTTTATATTTCTTCCCTTTTTAGTATTGGATAATATATTTTGTTGAAATGGTCAGTGATTCCTTTTAAAATTGATGATAGCACAGTCTTTACAAACCTTTTGATTCATTTAAATGGTTTAATATTTCTGGTTTTGCGTCTAAGCTTGAACTTTTTAAATGGAGTTACATGGATTTGTTGCTGTGGTACCAATAATGCCTTGTTCATAAAAGATTCAGCAGTATAGCTAGCTTCCAAGCTAAAATAGTCACTCTTGAGTCTGTAAAATTGTCTCTGCATGAGAAAAAGGTATTATACAAGAGTATTAAAGGGTTTTTTTTTTTCTTATGTAGATCAGAGTGGTCTTGATACAGTTGCACTGAGAAAAGAAGCCTCTGATTGTGGCTATGAAGTCCTAGCAAGTTCTTTAACCAAGGCAAGGGGAGGAGAGGAGCAGGGGGCAAAGGAAGCACAGATAATTAAGTGTTGAATTCCCTATATTCAGAAAGAACATAAAAGGATATTATACTTAGAATATAGAAAATGATGTGTTTCAAGAAGATAAAGTATGCATTTTGCCTAATTTTTGGCATAACTTCAAAAATGTGTATCCTGGCTAAAAATGCAAAAAAATCAAACCCATCTGTAAATAGAGATGGTTGGGGTAAGGGGCAGAAGAGAACAGTCTAAAACCTGTTTACTAGAAATAGCTATTCTTTGGCTTTCACATGATGTCACTATTCTCTGAAGTAAGTCCTGGTTCAACTCTTCTAGTGGCATTTAGGCATTAAAAACTAGAAATAGATTGCTTGTAATGCTTACATTTATTTCCTAACCGCTCTCAAGGACTTTTTT
>VZTA01028609.1:177327-196614 GCA_013398855.1 Mohoua ochrocephala
AGGACTTTTTTTTTTTTTTTTAAATTTGAGGATTCTTAATAAATCTTAAACAACACCAACTGGAACTGCTCATGACACTGAAGTTACTTCTCTTCTTGCTTTGGTTGAACTTTGTTGTTCTTTTGCTTCTTAAATCTGTAAAACATCCAATCTTAAGTCCTCAGTATAGGCAGTCATAAAAGGATTGGTATTGATTGCATCAGTTGATGAGTGGATATAAAGGCCATGTGTGTAAATTAGAATTGACTGAGACTTACTTACACCTCTTGATGACCAGCTGGACAGATGGCATAACATATCATAGTCTGTGGAGAGGGGCTTCATGTCTTTGGTAGATAAAGTTCTCAGTAAAATAGGGTATCTTTTGTTAAGTCAGTTTTGCTTTTAATATATTGATAGTGATACACCAGAAACTTAAAATTTCACAGTATTTTAATTTTTTTAATCTGAGTCAACACTGTCATATTTTTTCTGTGGAATTATAAAAGCGTTAATCACTAAAATGAATACTTTTGAGGGATCGATTTTGTAATGTAAATCACTGGGCAAAGCTGTTGAAGCTTAACCTAATTGACAAAACCTGCAACTTTAAAGAAGGTTATTTTTTTCAGGAAGTTTTGACCCTTTTTTTGTTGGTCAGCTCTCCTCATACGATTTTTGAATGTTAAGTTAAAAAAGTAGCTATGTCTGCCATTGATCTATAAGTATACCACTTTCCTCCTTAATGCTTTTAAGCTCAAAAGTCAATACATGTAAGTTACATTCTGAATTTTATGACTTTAGTTCTTAGTTCATTGTTTGATCATGTGGCAAATGTAATTTCAAAAGATGTTGGGCAGTAAACTTTTTTTCTTACACCGACTTAAATCAATTAATGATATAGATTTTACCAGGAATTTGTTCCTAATCTGCAATGAAAATACACAGTATTAGTAATAGGAGGTGAAGAAAGTAGTGTCAGTTTACTTTATGATGGTGTCATTGGAAAAGCTATTTTTAGACTATTGGAAGAATATAAAAATCTTGGACAATAATTAACTTTATACATTTGTACACTTGCAAATTTTGCTCTAATATAGAGATTGACAACAAAGAGACCTAGAATATGGTAAAATCTCTAAGTATCTTCTAAAATATATCCTTAATTCATGTAGGATAAGCAGAAATAGTTCATGGAATATCTTAGGGGAAGTGCTTTGATGTAACTTCTGATCAGTGTTCAGAATTTACTTTCTGAATTGCCAAAGCTGAATATGAGTGCATGTGTTGCAGTGATACTGATTTGCTTTGCAAAGGTATCACTAAGGACACAGGCCCATTTTTTTGTCTGTAGCTATTAATAATTTAAGTAGTGCAACTGTATTTTCATTAACATTTTTATAAAATAATTTTATATTGGACTTTTTTTATTTTGAAAAGGCCAGTTATTGTCTTCTGAGGAGAACATGGCTAGCTGCTGGTCTCAGTAGGTACTGCTGTAAAGGTTTAATATGTTCAAGACTTTTGGCAAGCTTTGAAAGAATTTTATTTCACAAAGGGTAAAGGCTTAAGGAAACTGAAAAACCCATGGAGGTATCATTGCCAGGAGCATAGCTCAAGTTCAAGCCATTCTGTTCATGTCTTAAACAGCAAATTTTAATGTAGTTCCAAGCCCTTGAAAAACACATTGATACATTTAAACTAAGCAATTTACAGTAAAGATAACAGATTTTATTCTTTGCTGCATCATTTGTCTGGTTTTATCAATGAGTATTTATGGATGACTCTAACAGAATTACAGGACAGCCTTCATGGACTAGGCAGCAGATAAGCCAACACTCGTGGTGATTCTTGGCTGTAACTGTGAAATGGGAAGAAGCTATTAACAGCAAATTTACAAGCAATGAGGCTTAGAATAATAGATTATATTAATACTGTGTATTAAAGGACAGAAAAATCAAGCAGATGGTCTACTATACATAAAACATCAGAGGAGACAGAGGAGCTTTTCTTTCAGGATGGATATTTTCTGTATTAGGGGTATGTAAAGCAAAGAATAAGAAAAAAACTCACAAGAAGTCATAACCAACAAAAAACCCCCTGTTCACAAAGCCAACTGCAAATGCACGTAAGTTGCATAGTAATAAATTTCACACAAGAAAACTTAATTTCATACAATTGTTTTGTATATGTTGAAAATCCAGTTGCTAGTCCTGGTGTTTGGAGATTCTTCTTATGAAGATATGAGTTTAATCTTGAATGGAGGGAAGAGAAAAAATGTATAATCTGGTAGAAATACCGTGGGTTCTTTCTTTTACTTTATTCCCCTACTTTAAAGTGCTTGCAGTTTTTACAGTGGTCAGCACAGTAAAAATGGCTGACATAAATGTTAAGAATATAGAATTTGATCCGAAGTGCTGACACCAAGAGGGCAGTTAAGTTGAATAACAGAATTATTTCCAAGTAGTAAGTATGCAATTTCTCTGTATTTTTAGAGTCCGTTCAAGATCTCACTGTGAGCATGTGTAAAAATTACTTAAATTGAAAATTGCAAATCAAATTTAATTTGCAAATCTGCTCAGTGCTAGGCCCTTTGACACAATGTTTGGCATTACAGAATTGGTCTGATTTTAAGTGTTAAGACCCTGAGCTTTCAATAATTAAGTAATGCTAAAGTAAAATACTGTTGAGGGTAAAAATTATGTATTATGTAAAACTGACATGAAAAGATAGAATATCTATAGCTCACTGTTCTACATTAGAACAGTAAATTAATGCTTGTAAAGGAATTTATGAATACCCAAGTAAATCTAATATCACTCACTTACATGGGAATAGAGTCATGGAGCAGTGTAGCAGCACAGCTTTTGCTGTCCTTGTAGGCAGATAGGATAATTTGGATAGGAGAGGTGGACTACGAGGTGAGGGGAAGAGCTGAGAGGACTACGGGGTTCAACGATGTGATTCTGTGTCTCCTCAGTGGTTCAGTGTCTAACTGGATAGCTGCTGGTGGCATGGTGGGTGTGGAAGTTGATCCTGGAGCCAGTCCTAGTTCATGTCCTTTTCCATTACTAGGATAACAGAATGTGCTATGCTTCCCTCAGGTTTGCAGGTGATACAGAATTGGAGGGGAGGGAAGTAGGACTTTTAATAAGCTGACTCTGGATGTGGAGATGGGGCAACAGGAAGGGACTTCCTGATGTTCGGCCAAGACAAGCATGGAATCCTGCACCTGGGCTGGAATAATCCACTGCTTGGGGTGGAGGGCTGCCTGGTCAAGTGTGGAGCAGCCTCATGGGAGAAACAGGCTGGACAGGGGTCAGTGGCCCGCCATTGCAGCAGCAAAGATGAACTGCATGTTGAGCTTCATTAGCTGGAGCATAACCCACTGATCAGCAGGAGTGATTATTCCCTTCAGCTGGGCATGTGCGACTGCACCTGGAAACCCACTTCCACTCTCCTAGTTTAAGGTGCATACTGTTAAACTTGAGAGTCCAGCATCAGCCAACTAAGTTGTTTAGGAAGCTGTAGCTTAATGACAGGAGGAGACTCTAAGGAAGCAGGTTTTGTTTAGAAAAGGTCAAAAGAGAAGACAAGGCTGAGGAGGGGGATCTATTTGCAGCCTTCCATTTCCTAAATTTTTCATGGCTGTAGAAAGTAGAACCAGATTCTTCTTAGATGCGTACAGTAGCAAACTAGAAGGGAAAAGTGACAAGTTACAGTTGGGGAAACCCCAATTAGTTAAAAAAGAGAAGAGGAAGAGAAGAGAGGAGACGAGGAGGGGAGAGGAGAGGAAAAAATCACCATGGGAAAGTGAAGTTCTGCATTTGGTTTTACTATCTTTTGCAATTAAGCAACCTCACTGAATGATGATGTTTGCCCTACTTTGAGCAGGGATTTGACTCAGTGACTTTGAGAGGTCAGATTCATTTCTGTGATTCCGAATTGTATGAATGAGCAGGCAGCAGTGAAGGAACTCTGGCGTGTTTTGACAAAGTAATCCCAGTCCGTTGTGAAATCAGGAATGTCTTGGTAATCTGAATGCTGTGTACAAGAGCTTCTTTAAAGTTTCATGATGGAATTGGTACAAGCACTAAAAACTTTTGTGCAGAAAGAGCAGAATATTAGATTCAGATTAAATTTCTGTCAGCATGCCGGGTGCTTTCTAAGGCTGTCATGTATACCATTTTTTCTCTGAAGATTGAGTTTGGATTTATCTGTTAGTCATGAGTTGAGTTTGCTTTGAATGACAAGTACAATAAATACATAAGAACTAGGATGCTGGTAAATGCAAGACATTTAGTGAGAGATGAAAGGTTCTATCAAGAAAAAACTAACTTGGTTTTATACTTGCTCCTGGTAAGTATTGACAAAAGTATCTCTGCTCAATGATAAATTAGTTGGTTATCTTTTCCAAAATTGAGCTGTGCAGTATGGCAAGATTGGAACAACATTATGCTGTGAGAGAAATTGAATTTGATTTTAACTTTCCAGAGGAATCTCCCTCGTGAGGAAATCCCCCAGTCAAGTCTTACTTATTAAAGTTGGTATTTGAATCTTATTTTGCTTTTCAGTGGTGGCTGTTACATGGTCATTCTGGAACTATTGGATGGATGTGGCTTTACTTGGCACGTTTCTGTATCCTGCTGTAGAGTGGGTGGACCTGATGCGTTCTGCTTTAGTTTAGGTGTGGCAACAGCTGTATGAAAGTGAACACAAATTTCCTGTTTTGTCATGATTTAAGAAGAACGTGTCCTGAGCCTTCTCAACAGATTATGGTAGATACAAGAAGTAGCCTCGTTTAGGGTCTTCAGTTTTAAACAAATCAGAATAATTATTTTCATCCGGTTTTGTTTGAACCTTCTAGTGTCTGGCTGGATGAAATCAAATGCATTTTCCATATGAAGTGTGTTTCCAGAGTTTCTTGTAAAACATATTGTGTGGTATACGTTATCCACCCTGTTACCTCCAATGCACTGCAAAGGACTGAAAAAAGTGAGTCACGAGATGATAAAATGTCATGAGACAAAAAAGCTGCACTGTCAGATTTCGTTTTTCAGGTTGTGCATGTCTTTAGATCTGCTTGTGTTTCAAGTTCATAAATTCAATTACATCGTTTTAGAAGACCTGCCAATATTTTTTGCAGGTTTTTTTCACATTTTAACAGTCTTGCCAGGTACCAAATTTGCCTTATCGGATGCTGGCCTGCACCACAGTTCCTACTACAGGAAAGCTGAAAATCAGTTAGAAGAGTTAAGTACTGGGAGATGTAATGGGCAGGTCGTCCACTTTAAAATACACCCCTCTCGTTGCATTTTGCAATGAATACATAGTGACAATAGTGGGGACAAACCTTCAAGGTGTTATAGTGCTGCTTGTAATATCAGTTCTCCCTGTGTTCAGATTGTTGGGGATTTTTCAGCATTTCTTCATACCCAGACTGTTCTTAGTGCCTTCTTCTTTTTTTTTTAACCCCTCCCCTCTTTAAAGTGATCCTACTGTATTTCTCCTAGTTTGGAGAATTATCTGTCTTCAGATACCAACACGGTTTAGGGCTTTTTCGCACTATGGTAACATTGTATTTTTCCTCTCCTAATCTATGCAAGAGCTTTTTTAAAATTTGACTGCAGTAGTACTAATGTTCTCTGTGGAGCCGCCCACCAAGACAGCAGGCAGCTCCATCCTTTATAGCTGTTGTATGAACATTCACAGCATGGCTGGAAGCTCAGGGGGCACATCTGGTGTCTCAAGTTCAAACTGTTGAGTGTCCTAGATAGTGAAACTGCTTTAAATATTTGAGATTTTAGATCTCTCTGATCCAAACTTTCTATATGTTTCATGCCTGTTCTTTGGGCGGTTTTTTCTCCTTTTGCAGTCTTTGAAACGGTTGCATTTATCTGCTTCAGAATATCTTTAGTCTTGACCTTTTGAATGTAGGAGAAATCCGGATCTGGGGAACAACTCTTCTTTTTTCCTTCCACCTGTTTTTAATTTGGCTATAAATATAAATGTATTACTAATACACAAAATCTGCAAAAGATTGTAATTGGTTTTTCCCCTCTCAAAGGCTGTTATTAATGTACTGTGTCCAGGAACACTATGGATATTGCTTTTAAAAAAAGTATTCTTCCCTCAGTGGGAGTTTCTTTTACCTTATCCTTTGGTACTGTCAACTCATATATACTTTCACTGGCTGTTTTCTGGTAGGAAATTGATCCAATACAGTTAGGCAAAATGCACACTTTCAGCCAAATAATTCATACCTATCTACTTGGACAGATAAAATCCTATTGTTCAGGCACCTCAAAACAAAAAACCAAGCAGTAGTGCTTTTAACAGACAGGGGTTTATTTCTGGCTTCATGGCAGTTTTTTGTTTCAGATTGGGTTTTTTTGCTTGGTTTTGAAAAGCAGATGTATGGGGTAGATGTGTAACAATTTTGATGCATTTTATACTTTTCATAGAAAGAAGTTTTGTCTTTTTTTGTTTTTCACGAAGTGTGCCACAGCAGACCAAGCTTAGATAAGACAGTATCCGAACTCTAATCTGCTGATCTGTTTCAAACCAGGTGCTAGTATGCATTCCCTGTTCATAGAACTTAACTGAGAGGACCTGAGTTGTCAGATCAGTTGGCCCTGTAGAGACGATTAATAACCTTTCAAAAGGCCAACTCAGTTCATAGATGTCTTCTTATGCAGCTCTTGAGATGTACACTTCACTAATTATCTCCTAGTTCCATCTGTCAGTTCCATCTCTAAATAAACCAAGGTCTTGCATTTTAGTCTATATATTGGAAATGTTGAAAATAGTGGCTTATTTCTTGCCCTGTGAAGGAGGAGAAGGACTTTTGCAATTGCATCTTACTGGAGGAGAGTCACTGGTTTCAATCTTGCAGAAAAAATGGCATATAAGTAAAATCTGGTAGCTAATACCAAAATTGTCTTTGGCAGTGCATGCTATAGCACTTGGGTGCTATATTACTGAGTGCTTCCTATTTATTGTGCATTGAATGGTCAACACAAATGTTTAGTATGAAATTAACTTTCTAAAGTTCTGACTTCATTTTTTTAAATTCGTTCTTTGGATTTCTACTTACCTTACGTATCAATGAGATACTTGGGTTTGGAGGTACAAATATTTTAAACTTTTTTTTTTAATCTTCTGTTCATTGGAAGCTTTGTGACTTGATAGTTGGTAGAGTGACATTGGAGTGTACATTTGTAGTAGTAGCTCCTATTGTTGGCATTTATAGAGGATGGACAAAATTAGTTCAGTCTACACATACATGTTAAAAAACACTTCAGTTTTGACCTGGAACCCAAAATAAAACTTTAAAATATTTCCAAACTGAAATTTATTTTCTCTTTCAGCTTCATATAACATTTTAGCTGTACCTTTAGGTCTTGCTTCTTAATGTTTGACTTAATGTGTCAAAAAGTCTTTCGTGTAGTGAAAGAACCCATGCCATTGGGTCTGTTAGTTTTCCTTCTCTGCACTGTGTCCATTTTGGTAGGATTACAGTGTTTAGAAGGCTTTAGCAAGTATTTGTTAATCTAAAAACTACTTTCATTACAAGCCGAGGTAAAGAGGAGAAAAGGATTGTGGGCTGTTGTTTGCTTAGGGTTTTTTTGGTTGGTTATTTTGGGTTTTTTGAGGTTTTGGGGAATTTTTTTTTTTTTTGTGCTAAGGATAGCAGCATGGGGACAGTAGTATGTAAAATAACAAAAACACAAGAGGCTTCTTAAAAATCTCTTTGGGTGGTCTTTGTACTTTAGCCAGTCGGCTATTTTCCTTGTTTTGCTTTTCTTTGGAAACAGTTGTCCCCAAGTTGACCATGAGCCAGCGCTGTGTCCTTGCTGCCAGGAGAGCCAATGATATCCTGGGGTGCATCAGGACGAGTGTGGCCAGCAGGTTGAGGAAGGTGATCCTGCCCCTCTACTCAGCCCTAGTGAGGCCACATCTGGAGTGTTGAGTCCAGTTCTGGCCTCCTGAGTACAAGAAAGACAAGGAGCTACTGGAGAGGGTCCAGTGGAGGGCCACAAAGATGATTTGGGGTCCGGAGCATCTCCTATGAGGAGAGACTGCAGGAGCTTGGCCTATTTAGTCTAGGGAAGAGACAACTGAGAGGGGATCTCATTAACATATACAACTATTTCAAATGCCGAGAGGATGATGCCAGACTCTTTTTGGTGGTGCCCAGTGACAGGACAAGGAGCAATGGTCACAAACTAAAACACAGGAAGTTCCACCTCAGCATGAGGAAGAACTTTCCATTGAGGGTGGTAGAGCATTGGAACAGGCTACTCAGGGAGGTCGTGGAGTCTTCTTCTCTGGAAACGTTCAAAAACCACCTGCACAAGTTCCTGTGTCACCTGCTCAAGGTAATCCTGCCTTGGCAGGGAAGTTGGACTGAATGATCTCCAGAGGTTCCTTCCAACCCTAACAATTCTGTGATTCACAGCTTCACAGAAAGATTAAATCTGAAGCCAAATTTCATTTGAGTTGAAAATACAGAGGATGGCATACCCTTCCACATGACTGGGCAAAAAATTTGCTGTCTAAAAGGACTATGTGGAGTATATTCCTGTAAGAAATATGCCTACGGAATAGCAGTAAGTAATCCTGTAAAATAAGGAACTATACATTTCTATTCACAAATCAATAGGCTTCCTTCAAATGAAAAATAATTTAAACTGAAGAAAAAGCTGGTGGCATGCACTTGAAATGTTTTGTCTTGAATCTAGTAAATTTAATGAACCTGCTGAAAATCTTTGAAGTCAGTAGAATTGTTGGGAAAGAACTGCAAACAGTTTTTCTGATGTTGTTTCTTACAATTAGTTCTGGGGAAGCACTAATACAGACAATTTAAAAAATAAGTTGTAATTGACTTGCTGAGATTTCATGGAAGAAAGCTGCAGACAGCAATGCATTTGCCACAGTAGCTTTTGGCTTTTCTGGCAACATACTAGATATTTCCACTTAATTATACTGTGACATCATGTATCTGTGATTTTAGATATTCCATCTTTTGTTCAGTTGAACAGTCTGAGAATGTACATTTTCAAAATACTTTGTTGTTTAAGTACCTCATCATAAATCAGTTCTCTATGTGACTTTGGAAAGTTAGTCTTTTGTGTAAAGTTTTGAAAAAGTGTGTGTGGGCATAAACTTCCAATTTACAGAGGTGACCTTCACCTTAAATTTGTGCGAGTTATATAGTCTGTGTTCTGGGATATGTAAGCTGTTAGGAAAGTCCTTCAGCTGTCCCCTAATTGCATATCAAAGTGAGACTTACCTGCGCACAATTCTCTTTCGCCACAAAATGTTCCTTGATGGACCTTTCTTTAGTGGAGTAGCTTTTAAAATTACTGTTCAGGGAGGTTTTTCATTCCTTAATTGCTTTGTATGAAATACAAAAAAATATTACTCTCTGGACTCCTACTGGATACCTGGGATAGAGATGAGATCTGCTGATATGTAAAACACTGCATTTGTGTTAGACGCATAACATGAGCTTTCTCCCAGATCTAATAGTAATAGTACTGCTGGTCTTATTTTTATGTACTTAATTCAAGTTTTAAAAAAAAGAGAATATACATACTTTAGAGATTTTTTTTTTCTACTTTTATATCTTAGGCTAAGTGCAACCTGAAATGCATGTGTTGTAGCTGTATTTTATCATGGTTGCTTATTTATGAAAAATAATTCAGACAGCAAAAACCATCATCATGTAAAAATGTCCCTTCATAGTAATTACTACATTTGCAGCAATAAGATTGAAGAAAAGATGGACATGTGGCTTCTGCTGAGTAAATGTCTTGTGGGTTATATACTGTGGGTAGAGTATTTCATAGGTTGAAGTACTGGTGGTGGTTGTTGTTGTTGTTGAATGGATGGGATTTACAGAACTGGCTTTCACTAAAATTTTCCTTTCTTCTTGACCTCTCCTGAAGTCAGCCCTTGTACCTCCCCACTGATATGTTTCTGGGGAGTTTATTGGTTTGGGGATGTGTGTGTTTTAATTTCTTCATAGCCTTAAATGGTCAAAGTCTACTAGACTTCCTTAGTTGCTTAGACTGAGATTTAGATGTTATCATACCCCATGTGTATGTGAAGGGTTCTCTAGAATTCTCTCTGACAGTTTGAGTTATGAGTGTATGGAATAATTTGCCCACTGCTGTTCTGACTTAGGCCATTTTATAGCAAAAGCTGCGGATTTTGTCTTGAATGGCTGTAATAGTCCTTTCTTGCATCTGCTGCATGGCAAATATTTTCTTTAGAAGCAGTCCCATCTGCTGTATTTTAGGTCATTGATTCAGTGCAAAATCAAGAAAGCACAGTTTTCTAAGTAAATTTAAAAGCTCCAGTAAACCCTCTACCCTGTTACAACAGGATTCTCTTAGAATGTAGGATCTTAAAAGCCATTGGCCAATTTGTTTCAGAACCTGAAGCCTGTCGAGTTATATAAGCAAGCTTAGAAATGGAGCACTATTTGTTAAATACCATGCTCTTTGTATGAGTTACTGAGTAATGAATTCAGGCTTTAATTTTCCAGAGCCTCTTCCTGCCTGTCAGGACACTCGTTGTGAAGTTCAAACATTGTTTTCAGACTGGTGAGGTAATTCCTAGTGTGCTCTCTGCTGCGGATGCACATCTGTTAACTTGTACGGGAATTACGCCAAATTCCACTTAAGTTCACAAGTACTTTTGTAGTATTGATTTTAATTGGTTCCTCACAGTTGCAGGTGCTGAAGTGACCAGAATGTGATAAAAGTACAACCCACACAGATACTCACTGTGGTCTGTATCTTGGGCCTTGATTTCTAAGCTAAATTGAAGTGAGATTTTCTTCAGTGTGCATAAATGCTTGCAAGGTGATTTTAAAGTATCCTGTTCAGCAAAGTCTGTGTAGGATGCTGCCTTCCTTTTAAGGAAAAGAGAGCAAAGAAGATTGAAGGTATAGATGATCCAGACAAATGGAGTGAACTGAAATTCTCAATCGCCAAATACGTCTCCAGTTAGGAGACGAGGCTCTGTCGTGACAGGACAAGGTGAACTACTAATGTAAAATGCTCTAGGTCAGGATCAGCAGGAGCTCTACACTGATTGAAAGGTCCCTGATGAAGATTTTGGTGTCTGGGTTGTGAGAAATTCATCCTTCTTCCCTGGGACCTGGCTGGAATACCTATTATCTTTCCCTACAGTAACCCTGCTTTGGTGGATCTGCCTGAGCACCATCCTGTCCTCTCAACTAGGTTTTAACTAAAAACACACACATAATAAATCTGCTGGTTTTGACTAGAAATATCTAGAGTCCTCAAATGCAGCTGACTGTGTGCAGGAAAAAGGAGGTGGGAAAAGTTTGAAAGTTGGCTGCTTTGCAATATAAAGTAGTAAAAGGCAATTCAAACAAAACCTGGAAGTTCAGTCATCATTCTGGAAGTGAAAATGTGTTTAATAAGATTCCTTTCCAGATATTTGCAGTTAAGCAGAAGCTTTTTCTCTGCCGACAAAATGAAGTCTTCCATTCTTGCCACTGTTACCTACATCTCTCTATATAACTGCCACTATGAAAAGCAGTTACCTTGATATCAGTAACTTAAACTATATTGCTGTAGTACTTGAAGAATAATTTAAGCAAGCTATTAATTTAAAACTGAAAAATTTCTATATTTCTAGCTTTAAAATTTTGATAGAAATGAAAGATGAGTCTTCTGTAACGTATCTGGATGATGGGGGCTTCAGGTGTTTGAATAGTCATAAAATCTGATTTTAAGGACAAGTATTTACATGGTTCTATGAAAAATAAGTATCACTAGGTGAAAAAACAAAAGGCAAGGCACTCTGCCTATAAGCAGCAGTTTGTTATTAATGCAGTCAGTGGTATGTTTGGAAAGCATACAGGCTCTCACTTCAATTTCTCACAACAATTTATGGTGTCATACGCATGAACAAAAAGAAGTATTTTTTCACTGCAACTGAAAGCAATATTTTTATTATTTTTTTAAATTTAAAGGCTCCTGAAAACTCTTTTGTCTAATTCTTTCTCTTGGGAAGATACAGCACATATATTAACCTGAAATTCCAGGTTAACTGATTTTTTTAATACTTGATTTTTCTTTTACTATTCAACAGATGAAGATAACTTGCATATAGGAAGAAAATTTGTTACTTACATAAGACTACATTTTGAACAATGTATGAATATATGTTAATTAAGAGTAAATGTATTTCATACATTTTTATCCTGAAGCATGAGGCTGGCAACTTGTTATGGGCAATGATGCAGTAGAGCTGATTTAAGCGGACAGATGATGCATATTGCTATCTGAACTATTGGGAAGGGCTGTGGAGAAAACTGGTATGTGTTTGGACTTAGGAGTAGTTTGCCTCTTTTGTATCTGAAAGCTTCTCTTTTTTCCAGTTTGATGTCAAAACATTATGCTGTGCCTAAAGAAACAGAAGGAATTAATGTTTGGTTATACTGCTATGTATTTAGGGCCACTTACATCCTCATGTCCTATTTGGCAAGTGGAGAAGGTGAGACTGTGCTGCTTGTCCCTGCTTTCAGTTCCTTAGATCCCAGATGGTGAGAAAGCAGCACTGTCAAATAAAGGAAAGAGGAAATATGGGCAAAAATAGGAGATGCCGTTCTGAGAAGTCAAGCCTCAACTTCTGAACATTCTGACACCTGGCAAGCCTTGACCAGCAAGCGGGAATTTAAACCTGCCCCAGTTTTAGCTGCTTTTGTTTATTTTCAGTGAGGCTAACTGTCTTTTGCTGCAAACATATCCTTTCTTTGCTCTGTACCTAAAAAAAAATTAATCCTGGAAGTGGCAACATAAGTCCGAGTTCTTTTTACCACAGTCTTCTCAGAGCACCTCTTTGTATTATAGATGGTTGAGGTCTAAGAACTGTGGCAGGTGTGCAGGAGGTAATAGTTGGGCAATCGCAGTGGGAAGGCTCAAAGTTCTAGAATTAATTCAGACTGCACATTAAATCAGTATTCGTTGAAACTGTTCTGAGAAAACATGAAACACTACAAGTTTTGGTGCTCAAACTCAAAGCTGGAATTGATAGGTAGCAAAGCTCACAACCATCCTGTGAAGCCAACTGAAAATAATTTTCCTAAAATTCACATGGTATACTAAAACAGTTTCATGTATCTGGTCCTTATTCCTCAATACCTAAATAAGTCAGAATGCACCTGTTTGCTCCGTCTTAATTCTCAGCTTCATTTTTCTGATTGTCAGAAAGTTTTGGAAGTTGCTTGCCAGGACTATACTTAGCTTGTGGGACCATGTGACCTGAACAGTAGTAGTTTGAACTACCTTGGAGCCTTGCAGAACAGAGTAATACAAACTTCTACTATCGTAAGGGTTAAGGGGATGTGATTTAGTGTCCTTTCCCCTGCCTAGTCCTCATTTCCTTGCTTTGGGAAGAAAACGGGGAGGGTAAGATTTTTGAAATGGGAAAACAATTGTAAGGTTGTTTTAGTGACAGAAGGAAGAGCTGCTCATGTTGGAGGAATAGAGATGGATCATCTTTTCTTGCCTTTTGCTTTGGAATTACATAGGTGAGAATAGCAAATGAGGGTCAGTCCTCATAGGTATCTTAATGTTGTCTTTTCTTTGAGCCTTTGTACTTTGACATTTGAAAGAAAACCCAAGAAATATTTCTTTCTCAAACTTCTGGGGTGTTTCCAAAAGTTACTTGTGCTTTGTCCTCTGAATGAAAAAGTCCAGCATTGCAGAATTGAGTAGCAACTGGACAAAGATACAAAAAAGTCACTATTTTTTTCCATGATCAGGAGCTGCAGATCCTTAGGTGTCCATGCTCATGGCAGGGGGCTTGGAACTAGATGATTTTTAAGGTCCCTTCCAACCCAAACCATTCCATGATTGTATGATAAGATCAGCATAACTGGTAGCCATATCATACCAGGATTGTGTATGTGACTGTCAGAAGTTTAGTCAATGAGCTATTTGCAAGTTTATGAAACAGTTGTTTCCTTGGTGGCTAGGAATGAAGGGACTCGCAGAATGAGAATTAGGTGTAATTGAACAAACAGAGTTTTAGAGGGAAAAGGCAGCATTTCAATATGTAGCTCTCAAGAACTGGAATGTATAGAGGAGTATCTCTGCCACAATGTGTTCGTAACCTACTCTTTTTCCTTAAGACCTGGCTTGGGAAGAAGAAACATTTCTGACACAAATTCTAATACATAATTTTATCTATTTCCTAATAAAATCTGTATGAGCTATTAAATAATATTTTTAGTTAAAATGTACTCCTGCTTTTAACTTTGCCCTCTTTATTCTGTCTGAATCAAAAGCTGTTTAGGGAACTCCCGGCTGCTTTTAGACTTGGTCTCAGTCTGAAAAGAAGAGTTCTGCTTTATGAGAACTTTAGGAGTTCTGCTACCATAAAGATAGGAATGATTCTACAAGATAGGAATGATTAAATTCTAGATTCAGTGACCATGAAATCACATCACACTGCCATGGTATTGAGTTCAGCGTTTTCTTCATCAGAGACATTTTTTTGAAAGGCTGCCTTGAGTGCATTCTAAGGATTTTTCCATCCCTACTTATTAAGACCCAGTTCGAAGAACTGTGCATAATTGTTTCCTTGTGAACAAGGATGGATGAGTGTCCACTGTACAGAGTTTGATATACAGCTAGATTATGGTATAACATTTAATTGATAAATATTTTTGGATTGAACTTCACAGATAGCCAATGCCTTCAGAGGACTTCACAGCCCTACTCAGGAGCAAGTCTCAGCCTCACTTTCACAAATGAAACAATTGCATGAAAGTGAGTTTTTGATTCATCTCGCTTAATTTTTTTTGTTTGTTTTTTTTTTCAAGAGCTGGTGACACAGCAGCAATAAAAGTTAAGGCTGTTTAATTTATCAGTCTGTACAGTGCCCAGATAAAGCAAATCTTTGTTACAATGTGAAGAGTCGCAGCAGCCACTGCCTACTTCAAAACTTTGTGCTTTTAAATTTCTCCCTTCAGTAGTTACTTCAGTCATTCAGTACACTAGAAATACATCACAAAATGACTAGAAATTTTGTAAGGTATTTAAGCCATTTGTCATAAGATGCCTAATTACCTAGAGTTTGACTTATTAAATGTATAGATCCAAATTTAAAGATAAATAAATAAAAGTTCATAGTGGATTGGTTTAGAGCTTTCAGACTGTTTCTCAAAGCCAAGTATTGTGCGGCAGGTATTTAAGAGGGATTGGTTTTCAGTTTATGTTTTTCATTCAAGTAAAGTTACTTTAGAGGAGTAAAAAAAATAAAGAAAATACATTCTGGGCAGCAGATGAGATGAACTGTAAGTCCATGACAGTTTATAACTTTAAATACAGCTTTCTGTGTATGAGGAGCTGTATTGATTTGCTGCTTAAGCTGCTGGACATGCATGTGGGACTGGATTCTAAATGAGGTCTGGAATTCAAATACTTTTGTTTCCATGTGTTCCAAATGATGAGAACAATGACTTTTCTGACTCTGTCACAATATTCTCTAAAGCTAATTCTGATCTGTTTCTGCCTTGTATTCTCTGATCTGATTTTGAAGTGAGTATTTCACTTAAATGCATGCCTCTCAGGCTTTAAATACATCTGTGAAACTTAAGACTGCCACCTATTTTTATTTATGGTGCAAAATGGTTAATAATGTCTTCAATCCCAGAAGAACTAGTGCTGTTTCTGACTCATCAGCTTTTGGTTGTATGTTAATCTAGTGTTAAAAACAAACAAAAACCACATAGAAAGAAACGGACAAGTCCAAAAAAGTGACAAAACCAAACCTCACGATGTCTTCCATCATAAATTGCTGTAGCTGATTTCTCACACATTTTCTTACTTCACTGATAACTGTATGTTGCTTAAAAAGAAGAAATCTTATTTCCATCTATGACACACAGAAATGCCATATGAACCTACCATTTATTGATGGGTTCCAAATAAATGTAGTTTGTCCACACTGCTACAGCGTCTTATTTTGGAGGTATAATGTTACAATTTTAAAAAAGGGCAAAGCAAACAGAAAAAACACTTAAAATTGAAGCATAACTTAAATATTGCCTTCTATTAAGGCAGATAATGATTGTGTAAGATCTTAGCAAAAATCCCTAAATGATTTGTCAGAGAGGGAATGTGTCTAGGTGTATGTAATTGCTTCCACATTTTTTCATTTTTTTAGAAAATACTTTTTCCATGTTGGCAAGGTAACTCCCACTCAGTGGCTGGTGAAGTGCTCTAGTTTTTTAAGCAGCATAATGAGCAGCTAGTGAGGATGGTTTTCCTGACTGCCAAAGGGTTTCTCAGAGTTACAGTGACTGCCATATTACTGTCAAGCTGTCATGGACTAAGTGATGGTTTTAAAGCGTGTTTGGTGGGTTCAGGGGTAGCTGGTTTTTTGAATGCTGTAGAAATGCAAGCTGTTTCCTAAAATACTAAGACACAAAAGGTGAAATGCAACTAGATCTGTTTGCACAATAATCATGAGTGTGAAATGTAAAGGAGGAACTGCCGTTTTCCCAAGAGGATTGTGTCATTTAGATTAAGACTGAATTTCTGCCTAAGGTGACTGACATACCCGAGATCCTTGTAAGTTCCTCCACAGAAGAGTATCCCTCTTGGCCTCTCCCAGAGTTACTGTGTGGTGGATGATACAGAAACGAGCATCTAATCAAGATGCTTTTATAGTTCATCACTAACAGGCATTTTTGGGAGGTGATGAAGTTTGGAAATGTAATGTGAATCTTTCACTGCAGTACAGAGCACTAATGGCTCCAAATGAGGACAGAACTGCTGTTCATTGATTATTAAAAGTGCTATGTAGAGAAGTTTGGAAAAGTAGATTTTGGATATGTCAAACGAACCAATTTCTGGAGATGCTGAGATTAGGCATTTAGTGTTTAACTATCATCGGTAAAATTTGGTATTCTCGCCTTGAAAGATGTAATGACCCCTGTTTTCAAGAGTACTAGAATGCGTGTCATGTGGAAGCCTTCAGAACAATGAGAAGTTTGCTGTATTAAAGGCTATACATTTTGTAACTGGTTATCCATGAGATTCTGAGGGGAAAAAAGAAGTGTTTGATCACACAATCATTCTGTCTAGTGCTTCCTAGTGTCCAACTCTTTGTTTTGCAGTGCTTCTAGTGTTAGTTATATATGTGACCTACATATAGTATGCACAGTTTTTTCTTTTTTTCTTTTCTTTTTAATACATGGCTGAGTTAGCAATAGATCATTGCCCATTTTGCATGGAAAGAGAATAATCTGCAGGCCATAAAAGATGTGCCACTGTTAAATAGCCTTCAATTAGTACTGCTTTGTAGAAGATATGTGAAACGTGGTCTAATAGAATGCTGTAAAGTATTTCAAAATGATCACTGGAGTTGACAAAAAAGACATGAATTCATACAAAGAGTGAATTTAGAGGAGATAGGCACATAAGTTTGTACAGCTTTTGAGTTTGTTTCTCACTCAGTGCTGTGTAGACTTGCAGTAGAAACAGAACCTGTACATACCCTGTAGGTATAGATAAGTTTCCTGACACCTCTGCTTTATTGGGATTGTTACGTTTGGATGCGTGGGCCATTAAGCAAGCAATGAATCTTTAATACTAATCTCACTTCTTAGTAATATCAGTCTTTGCATTTCAGTAGTCATTCTGGTCTAATTTTGCTGCTACCTTTCTGATACAGCATTGATCTTCTGTGCTCTGTACTATTTGATGTAAGATTCTAAATCATGTACTGCACCATGCACCAGTTTGGCTCTCAGTGCTTCCACTGTCGGTGAGGAGATTTCTGGCAACCTGTTTACTACATTCTTGTCAATAGTCTGATCAATATACTGAGTCCAGCAAGGTAGCTTCTTAAAAACAATTATCTGCCTTGTGGAATGCTAGGGGGGTTTTTTGTTGTTTTTTGGTTTTTTTGGGTTTCAGGTGTTTTTTAATCTACTAAGATTTCCTTGGAAATGAATTTTCTGTTTATCAAGTTTAGTTCTGATAAAGGTGTTTGGACTTTCACAGACACACACAGAACTGAAAACTTTTTAATTTGAGATGTTGAAAAGAGCTTTTCATATTAATCTGCTTTTGCTAATCCATTCCAAAGTACATTTAACATCAAGATGCTGATCTGTGCATTTTAAAATTTTCATCCTAAGAACCAATATTAACTTTTTAACTTCATGGAATGATAAGGTATTACATCAGTATTTACTTACTGTTTAACTGTGTCCCTGGGTGCAGAAATGCATGCAGCACGCATTTTCAGAGTGGGAAGCCTCTTACTTTTCCTGGTTGTTTGGGCAAATGGGGTGCACAAAAATAAGCAGTCTTGCTGTTTAAGTCTTGATTATTTTAGAAGCTTTCTTTAACTGCCAGCCTCTAAAAGCAGAGAAAAGCGACTTTTCCAATAATACTCTTATTTGGCGGACCATATGGATAACATTATTTTTGGAAAGAGTTTAAGTAGAAAAAAAAATAGATGACACACCAGCTTTAGTAGATTATGCAATACAATGATTATACAAATTATTTCTTCACCGAAAGTGGAAATGTGTTTGGAAGTGACTTAACATACAGCAACAGATAAGTAACATGTAAACAAAATGCATGTTTGACTACAGAAAGTGTCTAAAGCTGCTTATAGAATTTTCATAGAGTTATACTGATTAAAAGAATTTTTTTTTAGGGAAAACATCTAATGCAGGAAGTCAATTTTCCTGCTGTTGAAAACTTAGCCTTATTAAGTACTCTTTGAAAACCCAATTCTGACTTAATGATACACTAATTTGAGCATTTATATTGCCTTTTTTATTCTTTTCCAAAATCAGAGCAGTCTTCTTTGTTTGTGGTTTCCTTAACTCTTATACCTAGGTTTTTCACAGACTGTTGTCTGACTTGATGGATTGACAACGTACTAAGTGCATATACTTGTGTCTCTTGACTGGGAATCAAATGTCACAAATGTTGGTAGTGTTATACAAGCATGACCTACATGTGCCATGCTGTGAAAAGACTGGAAAAATGTTTTGTTTTTTTCAGTCAGCAACATGAAATTCAGTCTAAAGTAACAGGTTTTTTTAATAAGGTGTATATACTTACGTGATCGTATTGTTGGGGTTTTTTTTCCTTCTCTGTTTCCTAAATTGAGAAGACGAGAAAGAAATTTTTAATACTTAGTGCTGAATATGAGAAACTTAAGTAAATTAGCATGGGAAAAAGAGAACAGTAAGGTAATTGATGGTGCATCTCTCCTATGAGGAAAGTC
>VZTA01028610.1:0-95274 GCA_013398855.1 Mohoua ochrocephala
TCAGCCCAAACCCGCGACAGAAGCCTGTGGAAAAACAAAGCTCCCAATGAGCTTTTTTCATGAGGAAATATGAAATCTAAATACTCTTATGCTAGAATCCAGGCAAGGAATGCGGGAGCAGCTGAACTGGATCAAAAATTAAAAACTTAGATATCAGCCTTTCAAAGGATAGATATCGAGACAAGAGAAATGTGGAAGGCTAAAAAGGCTGAGGCAAAAGCCAGCCAGCGGGCAGAACGACAGGCTGAAGGCACCACTGATGTGTTCAAGCACATGGACTTGCTGCTGGGACTCTGAGATGTAGGGACTTCACTGGGGTGCAGAGCTGGGAAAGTCTGAAAGGGCTGTCAAACCTGCAAATCAGCTGCATTTGGTACAATACCACCATACGGGAAAGGGGAAACTGAGATAGGTGTGCACCTGGGGGGGTTTAGAAAAATTACCTTTGCGGGATCAGTTTAGGAATACGCTTGTTGTGACACGTTTTAATCTATTCTGACTTACGGCTCTGGCTTGTCTACTAAAATACTTATCTCGAATCAAAGTAACCTCTCTAGCTCCAAATAAATAATACGTTTATTATAGCAGTTCTGCAACTCTTGAAAACAGAACAAGTTACCTCAGGAGTATTACTTTCTGATGCAGAACTCAAACAGGTATCATTTAGTCATTCATTCCATCTTCTCCTTTCCTCATATGATGACAGATGACACATAAATGAAAGTTCTGCCAATTCACTGCTGGATTTCAGTAAATCTACTCTTTACTCAAGGCAAACCAGTTGCTTAAGCCTACAAAGCACTGAAGAAAATGCACATTGCTTATATAGTATCTTTGGATTCAAAAGATTATGAAATTTAACAAGTCAAAGATTTCATGCGAATACAGCAGGTAACCTAAAGAATAAAAATCCTGGCATCATGGTTAAGATGATTTACTGCATTTAAAGAATATCATACCAGTTGTGCATGCCATTCACAGCATTTCTTTATGAGGTGCCAGCAATACACAGCCCATCTTTTCACCAGTGCTGTACTAAGCACATTTAAGACTGGTATAAATCCCAGATTAAGAAACTCAGAGCAGTCATTGTTCATTTATCCAGGGCGGGGTGGATAAGAACAGCACTATTTCCTCTCTCCATTTCTCTTCCTCACTCCTCAGCGCTTCCTGTCTCAAAATAGACACTGCTTTAGATTGTACATTTAAACTATTTGAAAAAATGTATAGCAGTCTAAAGGACCAGAAATAGTAAATATATTTAGCTCGCTATGTCTTTTCCCAGCTGAACAATTCAAAACACTTAAGTTAAATATCATCATTTCCATTTTTACAGAGGAAAGACACAATTCAGCTGGCCCAGAGCCACGAGGATATTTAGGTCATTGTGGTGACCTGTACAGCTGGATTTCTAGAAACTGAAAATTACACAGTTTAAAATGGCAGAATGATACAAAACTCATTCTGAGGCAGCTCTAAAGTGGAGTTCCTCTAGTCTTTACCTCTCTCTCTTTCTCTACACACACACTGCGGCATGGCAAAGAGGAAAGACAGGGCAATTTTTGGTTGCAACTAAGTTTTCAAGTAATAAGTAGTACAATTCTGTCAAACATATGCCAGTAAAAGCTTTATACTACAATTTCAAGTCCCACATAATTCTACAGTGACGTTAAAGGCCTTACTGCTGTAACATGCAGGCCAAAATCCGAATGTGTCATTACCAAGCATTGAAATCCATGCATATCCCTATTGGATAAACACTCTTTGTACCTGAATTTATGCTCCATATTGATACAGCCTCTTGCTTAGATGCATATATGCCACTGTCAGAGTGCTCCTACTGACCCAAGACATTCCTAGAGCAGGTGCCATTTCCCCCCATCACAGATCAAAATGCTTCTAAAGCAGTTAGGCAGCAAACTTGACTGGATTTTTTACTAAAGTGAGCCTCAAGGATTTGTGACCTTACCTTTTCTGTTTGTTTGATCCTCCCAGAGAGCTGACAGGGGTAATCTCAGAGATTCTGGTCATCCTTAAGAGACTTTCAATTTCACTTTTCACCCCTTCCATCTGCTAGGTAGGAAGAGACATCATGGCAACACAAATTTGTCTCTATTGTGGAAAGCCATTACAAGGGAAAAAAGTGTTATTCTATGCTATAGAGCACAGCAGATAGACAAAAGCCTTAGGGCTTTCTGTAGGCTAGAATCACCAAAAATCTAACTACCTTCCAAACCAAAATAATTTTATTTTTTTTCTAAAGCTAATGTGTGCCTTTGGATACATCTGTTCAAATCCTATGGGACTTGCACATGCATATCTGAGCACAGACTTAGCAACAAGTGCTTTCCCTTCCCAACACATTGCATTGTTATCTATAACTTCCATATTTTTCTTTCTTTTTTTAATCACACTTGAATCTTGGGGTACACTATAAAAAGAAGTGCAGCACGTTCCATTTGTTGACAGTTTCATTTTTCTAAAAGAAGATTCAATAATGCTGTACCTGTGCTGTTCATTGGCAGGTGTAAATGGGGTCTTGCTGTCAGTGCTATCCCTTAGACATATTTCATTTCTACCCTCGTTGTGACGGCAGCTGAAACCACGGAGCCACCACTGGCTCTGGGCCGAAACACAATCACTGCAGAACTAAGCTCTCACGAGCTACCAGCAAAACAGTCACAGCAGTGCTAAGCTCTCACGAGCTAACAGCAAACGAAGGGGAGAATCCAGAAACGGACTAGAACCCCCTTGGACCCTCTCGAGTCCCCAAACAAAACTATAAGAGATCTCTTAACACCCAACCCAGGTGCTAATAACAAAATACCACCTTTATTCACTCTGTGCTGAATCTGGAGAATTTTGGGCTCTTTGGCTCCATCGCCTCCTGGGCTGTGGCAACTGCCCCCAGGAGGTGCCAGCAAGTGGAGGGGGAGCTGAGCTGGATCTTTCAGAGTCCAGAAGATTCCTGGAAGCCTTGCTGTCCCTTCTGGGGTCGCCAAAGAAAAAACCGATGCCTTAAGTGGCCACCTAAAACACAAAGACCAAACAAGAATTTAGAGAATAAAAGGAGGTATTTATTTGAAGGGCCTTCAAAGGCACACCCTGGGCAGTCAAAGGCTACACCCAAGATGGACCCTGGGTCACAAGTTCTTCACACTTTGATAAGTTTGGTTCATTTGCATACCAGGGTTCATTCTCCAATTATCACCTCAGTTTCATGATGGAATTACCCCAAGTTTGCCCCCCTTTAGAGGCTTTGAGTTGACACATTTTGGGCCTAGTGTCCTTGGAGTGGAAGCCTGCAGAGGTTTGTTATGTCTGAGCAGCAGGAGAGAACAGCAGCTCCCAGGCCACAAGAAACTTCAGAGTTACACACCAGGCAGCACAGGATTTGAAAAATATAGAAGTTAAAACCTAAGGCATCAATTGTGCCTAAAGATAAAAGTTCAAAAAGGCATAAAAATAAAAAAGAGACAGGAAACACAAGCTATCCCTACCAAGTTCATGAAAATACGATGCTCTACCATAATGCTAAACACAGGATAAAAATATCAAAACCCAAAAATGTTACACAATATGACAAATTCCTCTTACACACAAATATTATAAACCTCAGGGTCCAGCTCTTCTCCTCCCACTCCATCTGACTTAACACATCTCCTCAAGAATTATTAAAAAAATAATAAACATCCATTACGTTATCAGCTACATGCTTATGGATTAGCACTGACCAGAAACAGAGACGTACTTTTAAGTTACTGAGTTCAATCAAAGTGAATCTACGTCCAAACCTCAAAATTTGGTTTTGACTTAAGATCATTCATTTGAGAACCAATAGTCTAATGTTTCTTTCATAACATCCAGATTCAATTTGCTTTTTTAAGATGGTAATTTTAAAAAAAAAAAGTGAACATTTCATCGTTTAAGTTGTATGAATTTTAGCAATTCTGAAAACACTCAGTGATGGAATTGTTTTCCTTTCTACCAAAACTGTGCTTTATAGGCCCAGAGTCCAATTTCTGGGAAATGAACAATAAGTTTGTTCTTTGCTTTCCATAAGAAGAAAACAGTATCCAACAAGTCAGTTGTTTTGCAATAAACTAAATTTTGGATTTATTAGGCAATGGTTGCCAAGTGGCATGCATAATGCTTTTAAATTATTATTTTTACTGAATATCATGAATGCTAAAGAGCTTCCTGCAATGGGTTCAAGCCAGGTACCTACAGGAATCAAAGACTTTCTGCTTTACAGACTCTTACTCTGGATATTTAATGGTTCCATGAAATCCCTGACCATTCTTAAGAACCCAACAGTGTCCTCCAAAGCTGTCTTGCCCTGAAAAAAATTTCTTCCTTTAATACCTTGAGTAGAGGATGCCTAAAAACATTGCAAATAATTTGAAAGAAGCTCGACCCATGTAACCAAACACTCCTGTACGAAAGAAAATCCCTGTGTAAAGTCAATAAGAAAAATAACAAATGAAAAGAAAAAAAAAATCAAAACTACAATGGCATGTAAAGGACTTTTACCTGTAATATTTGCCTCAGATTCAATAGACTTCAGCTAATCTAAACTTTTATATCCTAATGTCCTACTTACAACTCAAAATCAGAGAGACTGGACATTCCTACAATAACAAAGGAGGCTGTTTCTGAGGGTGAATTTACCAGGCTCCACTATCTGAGTGTTTAATACACTTGCCTTGAGTTGCACCTTTCCCCTCCACACACCCTTTCCTTTAAAAAAGGGAGATACAATCCTTTTAGCAAGTTATTTATCTGCAGTAAACCTTCCGTGACCGGATCACAACCACCACCCCAGCCTAAGCTTTTAATTGAAATAGATTACCATTGGTTTCTTTGCCTTCTTTTTTCTTCAAACACATATCAAATCCTCCAAATCCAAGCTTTCTATTTTCAGACCGTTTAAAACTGTTAGAGCTTTGAATCACCATACTGTCATTAGTGGCCTAGCTGCCAGTCACATATTGTTGTGCCATCCAGTTTTGAATGTCCTAAGGTTTCTTGTTAGCTTGCTGAAAGCACAATTTTTTGTTTGAAATAAGTTTCTCAGACAATTGTGTGCAGTTGCAGTGTAAAAATAAATACAGGGAAATGCTGGAAATAAATTGCTGTAGAAGCACTGACAGTAAGCATGGCCTTTTGAAAAGAAGAAAAGAAATCTGGATATGGTAGTTACTGTCAGCATTATCCTTCCTCTAGGAGAGGAATTCAAAAGGAGACACACAGTTACATCATTTACAGCAAAACCTACCAGTCCATGAAATCAGAAGCTGTAAGAAAAGAATGGGTTTTTTTATTGAATCAAAATAGCAGAGAATAGAGCTTGGCTCTTGCAGCTCGCAGAGAGCCTTGAAGCCTTGAATCATGAATCTGTTTAATAAGCAGGTCTAATTTTGCAGTAAGCACAAACAAGACAAAACCTCTTTGAATGGGTTTGGAACCGCTTGATGCTGCCTGTGGTAGCTGCAAAGACCTTCCTTGAAACAGACTTGCCTCTGTTTTCTATGTTCTGCACATCAGGAAAACCAGCCTTAAGTAGAAATTCAACAAATGAAAAGGTCTATGACATGGAGAAAGATTAAAATCTACCCTTTAATTTTGCCTGTTTTAATTTTTTTAGATGAAATTTACTCTCACAGCACAAGAACAGGGAAATGATAGAACCAAACCATTTAAACCTCTCCTCCTACCCAATTCAAACAGACTAAAAACCCACTGCACTTTTTTTCTCTTTTACCAAATGAATAACAAGCAAAACTTATTGTCAGATACGGTCTTTGGAGGTTACAATTTCAGGCAGAAATAGATGCCTTGTGCCTTTAAAAGATTTGTTCAATATTTAGTTCCACGTGATTTGTTTTCTGAAGTGAGAAGAAACAAATAAGTTATTTCTGAAGTTAAAAGTACTGTCAGTAGTTCCGTATGCTCTTAAACAACAAAAAAAAATCTGGTTATATTTAGATATGGAACAATACTTTATCTCAAGAATATTTGCCCAGTGACTGGGGAAGGACTACAGCAAACATTTGGAAAACTACAAATTAGAGGGAATCTGAGCTTTTTCATTTTGCTTATCCCCATGGAAATGAATTTTAACTAGACTTTAAAAAAAAAAAAAAAAGGGAAGGGGGGGAGAAAAGGTAAAGTACATATTAAAAAGCAGCTTCACTGTATTCATTAATAACACACAGCTACTGTATTATTGTGTGCATACAAACACACAAAGACTAATTTAACAGAATTGTAAATGTACCACTGGTCTTTGCAGGCTGCATTGCTTCCAAATTTTGCAAGAGCAAGGCTGGAATAGTAAAACAAGTTCCATTTGAAATGCCTTTTTTCCGTAGCCTAATTGGGATAGTGAATGGAATTAAATGAAAAATACATAAGACGATCTATTGTAGCAGCTGTGGGCTCTATTTGCTGTGCTCTGTCTTCTTTAGATATAAATTCTGGCTCTGTGGTAGAGAAGATGCTCAGAATCTAAATCTGTTTCAAGTTTGAAGAAATGCTTCTAATAATCTGTGCCTATTAAAAATAGATTTTAATCATAGACTACTCTCTGTTTACTGGTGTCTTTAATAAACAACCCAAAAAGTGAAAAGTACACCTTGTTGCATGTCCTTCATTTGAGAGTTGGCTAAGTTTGCATGCACTGCAGCTTAAAGAAATACTGGGTTAGATTCATATTTCCCTTATAGAAGTCACCTGGAAGACTGCTGGTACTGGAGAAGCTACAAAAACCCATTAATCTCCATATTTATCTTTTGCTTTTTTCACCTAAAACAATTTTTTAATCCAGATACTTGCCAATAGCTTCATAAAAGACAAGACTGAGATATTTTAAACATACTATTTTAGAAAAAGAGAATGAAATGAAAGATTTTTTAGTAGTAGAGATGAATATTCTTTTAAAACATCACTTGTTAAAATTTATTGTGCAACAAGAGGCACAATAAATGTATTTTACTCATCTTGTTGTAAGTGGTAAACACCAAAGAGGCACAGAAAGCTGTTATTACTCATTAAAAACTCCTTGTATTTTACCAGTGATGCTTTGGACTTGTTATGGAGTCCCGAGGTCTGTGTGAGACCCACGTGAATAAATCTCAACCCACAAAAATATTTGGAAGTGTGGGAGAATGCTCCTAAGGATTAAGAATGTTTATCAACTTCTGATGACACATCGGGACTCAGAAGATGTGGGTTTGATCCATTAAGCCTCACTTAGTTTACAGAGCATTTTACAGGGATATAGTTTGCATATTGAAAGTTTTTCTGTAAATATAAACATTCATAAATACTCATTAAAATTTATTAGTATTTGTAAAAATAAATAAATTATAATGAACAATCCAATGCCTGTTCACAAACAAGAAAAACCCAGGGACCTGTCTTAGAACTAGAAATAATATTTTATTTGCACAATTCTGTACAGAAACACAGTAAGATGAGACAACTGTTTTTTTCCTTATTCCATGTAAAAAGAAATGCATATTTAGTGCATATTTGACTTTTCTAGACTCGCGAGTGTTTAAAAGCTTCTAATTTTGCTCAGAATGCTTTGTCTTACTTTCCATCAGAAAAAAAATTCTGTCCTCTGGTGGAAATACAGGGTGCATTGGGTCTTTTGTGTGTTTCCTGTCCTTCTAGAACTATCCTGTTCATCCAGAACTGTAGCAAAAATGAAATCTCAACCCACAAAAACACTTCGAAAAATACATTTTAGAAGATTCTCATTCACCAGCTTGCCCAGAGCTGTTTGTATTGTCTTGAAAGGTAACCTTAAAGACAGCTGTTAATCAAGGTGATATTTTCTATAGGTTTGAGATAGACAGTAAGTAGGTTTGCCACCTTGAACAGCTCCTTCCCTAGGCAGAGTTTGAACAAAGTTCTGCACCAAAGACCAGATTTTCTTCAGTTCTCCATCACATCCCAAGGCAGAGCCTCAGGCCCCCTGGAGCAACAGCTGTCTTTTAGGTTTGAAGATTTTGACTTACATGCAGAAACAAATTTAAATCTGACATTTGCAGAAGTTGCTGAACGCACACCTTGGTGCTTTTAATCTTCTCCCCACAGATGCTGTCCCCAACACAGCAGCAGCTGCTGCTACTCCGAGGTGATGCCTGATACTTTGGAAGAAGGAACAGGAATCTCAGGAACAAAGAAGAGGAAAAAAATAAACAGGAGAATGACTTCTAATGTGCTAACATTTGCAAAACAGAATTCCAGTTGATCTGAAGGCAAAATAGAAATAAGACCTTTAAGATGACCTTTGTATTTTTCAGCGTATGGCATTTTATGTGCAAAAACCTCTAAGCCGTTTCTGCTGACACAAATGTAATTTAATGAGAAGTAAGATGGTTTTGCTATTCGGCTAATTATTAAGCCTTTTACAAACCAGTGATGCTAAGGAATCAGGATATTCTGTTCCTTCTCAGTTTAGTGGGACACTGGCGTTTGGATCCCCTTAGGCCGCTCCAGAAGTCTTTGTCTTAATGCTCATGTTGATGACTCAGAAGTGCATTTCAACCTCTGAACTTGCTTTGCAATGCAGGCACAATACTAAGTAAGAACAAAAATTTTAAAAAACCCCTATATTTCTAAGCATTTTCTATAGAACTTACTGAGACACAAGAAAGAATAAAAAATCTGAGAAACAGATATTGGCACAATCTAACCTGAAAGGTTTCTACAGCTCAGTGGAAAATTGGGCAGATAAAGGAAGACAGTGTGAATTCATCTGGTTTTTAGCAGTAGCTTTCTCCCAGCACCACACAGGTATCTCAGGGAACCTGGCAAAAGAAGAGCATGCTGCAATAAGGTGATGGAAAGCAACACCAATTACTACAAACGATGGCACATAAGAAGATTGAAAGGTATCCCACAAAACAGCATTCTCCTTGCTACCTAGGCCAGTATTATTCAACGTGCCAACAGAGGATTTGGGGGCACAAATCATCTCGACAGCATTTTTAAAGCTGTAGCAAGACGTAACTGTCAAGTTGAGCATGGATTTATTTTCCTAATCTTATGTTTTTATCCAGAATTTTGTGAAATGCTTATCTAATAAAGATGGGGGAAAAAATGAAGGGATCAGTTCAGAGTAAAAAGAAGCATTTAAAGATTACCCCCATGTCACTTTCTGTAGTCATATGATCTCTGGTATACTCTTAAATAAAGGAAATACTGTCTTTAATGCTTGACTGTTCATGATAAGCAAATCTGAGGTGAATATGCAGTAGAGATGGACCCGTGAAGGGATAATTTCTATTCCTATTTACTAACTTAATGCCAGGGATTTAAAGATTATCACTTCAGGCCCACACCATAGAGAAGAAGAACATTTTCCAAGAATTCTTTGCCACTTTGCTCCTGTCTGCAAGGAGTGTGAACGTCTCTCTTCACCCTGCCCTACGGTTTTCACTGCTGCATTCAGAATTCTTGTCAATTCACAGACATTTCAGTGGCGCTTCTCTTTGCAGCAGGAATATTCACTGATCTTATGCAAGGAACAGAAAGCTGATGTAAGTGGAACTGGCTGGAACAGAGGTGATGAACCAGGACCAGCACAGTTCAGCTCTTGGGGTCAGGGCTCTGCGCAGGAACGCCCCATCCACTCCTCTTCACACCCTGCAATGCAGCACTCAGTGCTCCAGGGCAGGATAAAAAGAAGCATCCTCGTGCTCTCACTGCCAAGGATGGCCTGGAGGCAGGCAAAACGCATCTGAGAGGAAGCCCTTGAGAAGCTGCTGGAGTTATTTAGCAGGAGCTGAGGAAGGAAGAGCAGAGGCTGGGTGAGGCTGCTGGAGATGAAGAGAACCATCAATCACCCAAGGTGCCCAGGGCTATCCCTCATTTGCAGCTGGGTGGCAGTGACAAAACCAGGGGAATGCCTCCTTGAGGAGCATTGCAGAGCTTGCCATCCTCATCTCCCACAGAGCCAGGGCAGCAGCCATAAGACATAGAATGCACAGATGTTATCGGGGGTCTCAGAGGTTTGGAGAATCTGCTGTCCTGCCAGGCATGGGAAGGATTCTTGACCCCCCAGGACAGAGGCATTTCACTACTCTCAGGTGCCTGAGATGGCCTCAGAGTGAGGGAGAATAGGACTTGGACATCTCACTGTAGGACCGCAACATCTTACTTGGACATGCCCGCAGAAGGAGAAGACCAGGCTCAAGAACATCTAAGGAACTAAAAGGTGCACAAATCCATGAGATACATCCGTAAGTCCTGAGGGAACTGCCTGAGGAAGTGGCTAAGCCACCATCCAGCACATTTGAGAAGTCATGGAGGTCCAGGGAAGTTCCCATTGACTGGAAACGTTGATCAGAGGAACGCCTCTCCTATAATAACAGGCTGAGAGAGTTGGGATCATTCAGCCTGGAGAAGAGAAGGCTCTGGGGAGACCTTACAGCAGCCTTCCACTGCCTCAAGGGGGCTACAAGAAAGATAGAATTCTTACAGGGGCATCATTGGGAGGAAAACGTTAAACCCGGAGGATTTGGTGAAGGGGGAATAGTTTTGCTCAAAGTTACCTTACAGCTGAGAATGCTAACAGTGTTGCTGTGGGAGACTTTCATTCATTATGCCTATTGCTGTTCATGCTCCACCTGCTTTGGGAGGAGGAATTCCTGTGTGGAGACAACGCATTCTGAAACACAAGCTTGAGCCTCCTGCTGGGAGAGATGAATCATAAAGGCACGGCCTTGTGATAAACGGTGTGTGCACAAAGCTCTTTGAGGATTGGAGCAGGCAGCAGCCCATGGATAAACTGAGGCCAATGGGGCCTGAGTCCCTGTCCCTGGTGCCCTCATCCCTGTGAGTTTCTGCTGCCCAGCGTTGTTAGAGAGGTAATGAAATAAATCTCCTCTTTGCATTTCAGCTGTGGTTTGATGGTCACCCTGGTTACCTGCATGTGTCCATTCACACAGGCATGCAGTGACAGGATGAGGGGGAAATGGCTTCAGCTGAAGGAGGGCAAGGTTAGATTAGATTTTAGGAAGAACTTCTTTACTGTGAGGGTGATGAGGCTCTGGAAAGGGTTGCCCAAGAGAAGATGTGGATGCCCCATCCCTGGCAGTGTTAAAGGCCAGGCTGAATGGGGCTTTGAGCAACCTGGGACAGTGGAATGAATCCATGTCTATGTTGGAACGAGATGATGTTTAAGGTGCCTTCCAACCCAAACCCTTCTATGAAATACTAACTCAACAAGCAGCTTGTTAGTTGATATGTCTAAGAATGTTGATATATCTAAGAGCCTTTTGCTGACATATGCAGACCATTTAGGGTTTGCAGTCCTATTAGTTTTGTAGCTAGCACTCTTACCCCTGACCCACACTTCAGGAGAACGGTGTGGTACGTGCTTATACGGCTAAATTAACTTCAGAGTTAACAATCCCACCCATTGAACTGAAGATAATAAAGTAATAAATGAGGAACCATACTGCTAAAAGAAATAAAGTCATCTTTAGTGCGAAACAAAAATTAAACCCATCAAGACATACATGACAGCAAAATCTTACTTATCAACTGACATCTGAATAGACACACAGGTTTACGTCAGTAATGAAATTATTTATAATGAAATTAAAATAATGAAAATCATGTATATCAGGTGTGGAAGAAGAAGCAAACAAATAACCAGATATTATATGTTGTCACCAAAATGTAATTAAATTACAGGGCTTTTTGCCCCCATGTCTATATATTCTCATAGCACTGTGATCTTCAGTTCATGCTACACTATTTTACAAGTGCTTCATTATGAAAACATTTTGCTGTTGAGGAAACAGCTTTGAAAATATTTTTCATCTAGCACATACCAGGAAAATCAAGGTAGTGTGGATGAAGGCAGAGAGTAAGTTTAAAGCTTAGGCAGCCACTCCTCATTATTATCCAGTGTACAGGTTCCCACTCTCCAACAAGTGTTACTCATTGCAAATTAACTTATTTTTATTAAACCCATTATTAAAATTAATATTTTGTTAAATTTTAGTATTTTCATTGACTCTAAATTAATCACCAACTGCAACATTGAGTAAAAAAAAAACCTTTCCTGTTTCTTTCTCTGGTATTTTTTCTTTGCACATTGCTGCCTCATTATATTATACACAGAAATTTTTGTTTGGTCAGTCTGTAATACAGTCTGATGAGCATGTAATTTTTTTTTGGGGAAGTGGCATAAAGATGTCTCAATTAACATAATCTAGAGAATAACATCACTTTATGCCCTGGAAGCACTCAATAATACTTGCTGGTTTTGAAAGAAGGTGCATTTTTAGGCCTTACTGCTTTAACCTGTCCAGAGGCAATAAAAATCTAAAGGGGAAAAAGTCAATCCTGAACAGCAGAAATTTTTATAAGCACCATTTTTCAGAGTTTGAGAGTGCAAAAAACATCTTAACTTCTAGGTATTTTGCCAAAAAAGGTTTATTAATTCACAAGTCTTGCAGAATTATAGTCAAGAGTTCACATAAATTTGGAGAGGAAAGAAAAAGATAATGGTGTAGGAGAAGCATATGCATCTCATAATGAGTATAATCACATGAATTTACATATTTTCAGCAGAAATTCATGCTCTTGATACTTTCAGTGTTACGGGTAGGCTGAAAATAATAAAAGCTGTTTATTTCAGAATTATATTTAAGGTAACTTACTTCCCCTTCCACCCTGTTTTTAAATATTTTATTGCCTCTAGCAAATTTAGAATACGTGGTTGAGTTCCACAGGGAGCTGTCTGATGTGGCACCAAACAGAGAAAGAAATTTTTACTAAAATATTTACCAAAAAAAAATCCTGAAGAAATTATAGAAAAAATGAACTGGATACAAAGGAACACTTCAAAAAAAAAAAGGCATTAAAAAAGTATGGCATTTCCAAGAGATATGGAAGACTTGATTTAAGGAGGCTGTTATGTAAAATAAAATGAGTCAGTATTTGTTTACCCTGAAAAGTTTCCAAAGGTCTGCTGGTCACTGTGATCCATCTCACAGGGCCATGATTTGATAGTCATAAAGAAACACTCTGAACATCTAATCTGACGATTTGGCTTTTGCCCCATGACCTAATTTAAAGTGTAATAAATAGGTTTTACTTAAAGATGATTTGTCGTTGTTGTTGGTTATTTCAGTATTCCAACAGAGATCTTATTCTTACAACCTATGCATACGAAAAGTGGTTTTGAGCTTAATTAAGCCCAGTTGCAGGATTCTTCATTTTAATTTCAAGATTTTTTAAAGTAAAGTCAACCACTGGCCACTGAGCTTTCTTGCAAGTCTCTGTGAAATTCCCAAATTTAACAGCATAATTACATTTCTTTTAAAGTTCTGATGCTCTTTTTTAATAGGTTGAATAGAACATATTTCTGAAGATTCATCATGAAAAGCTCAAATTCCGTCTCCTTAAATGCAATGTTAGATTACTTTAGTGGCTTGCCTTTTCACACTGCCCAGTATTTCCCCCCTGCTCATTAATGGGTTACAAGGAGGTCTTTCTAGTGATGATTCATCCACACTATGATACGAAAAAACATAGGAAATACAAAAAAAAAAAATTAATTTATGGAGTGGTTGGGGCATTTTTTCCCCCGTCTCCTATTGACTTCACATGGAAAACACCCGATTATTTCAGAGAAATTACACAAAAAGTGAATTCAACACTTATTTTCATTCTGCTCCAGGCTAACCTTGTCAAAATTGTAAGTGATTATAAAATATGCTCAGAACTGGAATGTTCTGCTTTCGGTCTACAAATTAGGGCTCTTTTCAGCATACACAGCAGTATTTTAAGAACCAGGAATAGTCCTATAACTGCTTTTGTGCTCTCCAGCATACCATTAGTGAAATGATGAAATGGGGATTTTCAATGAGTATTGGCATATTTATATTAATTCTTCTTGTTGGCTTTCCCCAAAACGCCTCTCAGCAACAAAGCAAATACAGAATGGGAGAAATACTCTTAGATTTTGTTCTATCTCCAAGTTCTTTTTCTTCAGGAACATATTTTTGCTTGCCCCCTTTTCATTTTTAGCATGTGATTCCACATGCACAGCTCTGATGCTCACACCCTATTACTGAGGTTATCTATTGCGTGCTAATAGTGAAAGAGAAAAAAACTCAGTTCATAATACACTAGAAGTATGTAGGAGAGGCATCCTTATTGTTGTATGCAACTCCCATCGCAAAAGTCTTAGAGAAGCCCAAAGACAAAAATACTCAACAAAAATATGCAACAAAAACTAATTTTCTATTCTGTATTTCTCTTTCTGGACTACTGGTTGACTTAAATTGAATGATAATCAAACGTAAAACTGATTTTAAAACTTGTTTTCTCATTTGGGGTTTGTTTTTAAAAGCACTCCCCTCAAACCCAAAGTACAATGGACCAAACAAGTCTCTGGTTCTCCATTGTTAAGCAGGCAGGCAGATTGCAAACTGTCCTGAAGTTAATGAAATTCTGCAAAGGCAAAAAAATACGTACCTGTATAGATTTGGGGTGCTGAAGTACAGCTAATTAGGAGAAAACCTGAAAACTCCCATCCATCATCTGTAAGCAGTAGAGATACAGGTCTTTACTGAGCTATATTTCACTTCTGGTGATGAGATCACACCACAAAGGAAGCACTTGGTATCCCCACTTTAAAGACAAGGAAGATGGAGATAATAAGACAAAATAATTTGCTCAAATCTACCAATCAGATAAATGAAAAATACCCAATCCAGTGCTCCTTCTGTTAGGAAATCCATCCTCCACAGAGAAGGGAGAGAGTGCAGGAAGGGTGGGCTCCCCTTCTGCTCCACAAGGTGTATAAACCTGCACCATTTTAGTTGTAGTTGATGATAACCTGCCTGAGAGGCATCTCCTTGGTTCCCCTTTGATCCATTACCACTGAGCTCCACAGGTTCCCCTGGAGCCCACAGGGCTTCCCACAGTAACAAGTCTCATTTGAACTGCCCCCCACAATCCCCTCACCACAGCATTTAAACAACCTCAGCCCTTTGTTTTCTCCCCACTCAAAATCCCACCCGTTCAGGAAAAATTTCACCAGCCCTGGGTGTTAAAAGTGAGCTCAAAAGGTGGCAACTATTGCAGGAAGCATTTCAGGACCACCTTTGTCTATTTTTGTACCATCAGAACTTTGCCTTAAGCACCTGCAGTGACCTCAGTTCGGGCAGTAGAGCAAAGATAATGTCGTGGAGAGGGGACTGAAACCTCTCATTCCTTCAGGAGAATAAATATATAGAGGGAAGACCTTATAGAATATGTAACATACAAGCCAAACATTTGTTAGGTCTCAGACTCCAAATACACTCTGTACCACTTTTTCCCTATCAAGGGTGCCATATCTTGCAGCTTCACTAAGCATCACGTGTTAATGTTCACTGTTCGAGTTCCACCACTCAGAGCCAAAACATCAAAATCAGCATAGGATTTTCCTTCATGTTTTCCTTAGAAAATTACATTATGTATAAAAACCCCAAAGCTCATTCGGCCAGTTATAGATAAAGATCTGAGTTTTAAAGTCTTACTACCCTTAAGCTCAATATTTAGGTCTAAGAGTACTGGAATAGATGCCAAATAAATTTGAAACAGACTTATGTGCAAAATTATTAATATTGGTTTTGACTGGAATGGCAGGAAGTTATATTCAAGCTGAACTGGCAGAAACAGTGTTAAAACTGTCCCCCAAGCAGCCAGATGTTCCTGCAATTAACTGACAAGGCTGGGTGGATTACTGAGTGATCCATGTGGTCATGCTAATGAACCTCATTGCCAGCAAATGTCCAGGGATGTGTCAAGGACATAAAAATTGCATAGAAGGGAGTGTGGAGTGGGCACATCCTGTACAAAAGCAAAGCTATTTGCATTTGAGATGTCAGCAGTACCTTGCCTGGCATTTATCTGGCTGAAACAAGTCATATTTTAAACTGCATTGACCAGAGCAAGCCTTGCTTTATCCTGAATCGATCCCCGCTCAGAGCAACATTATCGTTCATCAAGCCATAGACAGGTGAAACCTGTTTATGGACCCAGGACCGCTCACAGGCAACAGAAGGACTTTTCCCTGCTTATTTCAGCACCGAGTAAAATTCTTATGATCCAAGATTTGTCTTATACACAGAAAGAGGGAGATTTGGTCTCTAAGTCTTGATTCACAAATAAGTCATAACAATGCAAGTCCGAAATAGCAGATTCAGAAAGTTATGTTTACAAAACCTTACCAGTTATTTTCCATTCTTTATCCTTCACACCTGAATGCTGATGAAAATACATGGTCTTTCCTCTATTTTTCTGCAAAACAGGTAAAGAGTGACTTGCTACCACTTTGACAACATTTTTCAACCAATTTCTCAAAATATTCTCTAGAACATCAGACTATTAATGACTCTTCAAAAATGAAGAAACTGAGCTTGCAAGTGCTGGAGATCTGAGCACTCCAAATGAAAATATAATTCAGGTCAGGTCAGACAAAAGCCTCCTTTTATGATCACAGTGAGAGAACATTTGAACAGCATTCCCCCTCTGTTCCTCTGTTCTCTGCCAAGTGATTTCGAAGACCCAACCTATACGGTCTTTCAGAAGGGAAAAAACCAACTAAACAAACAAAAAACCAACACACACACACAAAGAAAAACAACACTTCTAAAAAGGCAAACAGTAACTCATGTGACATGGTGAGATGGCTCCTGTTTGAGCCTGCAGGAGCGGCGCACACAGTGTTACCTTAGTGCAGCTGGCAAACAATCACAAACTCCTAGCTCGTGGTTAAAAGGAATGCTCTTTTATTTAGCATAAACTTGCTAGCCAGGCCTCTCAGATCTTAAATATTAATAATTTTACCACCATCTGAGGTAAGCAGAATAAACCAGTGAGAGTGAAAAATGACACCTCACCCAAGTTTCTTAAGCACCCTCTTGCTTGTCATAATAGTTCTCCTGTGAAAAAAATTGTGATGAAAGGGGGACAGAGGCAGATAATCTTTAACAAATAGGAACAGGAGATCTTGAAGTAAGAACATGAAAGGGTGAAAAGGTGGGAGGGAAACGTTCTTCCCTTGTCTGAAACATGAAAACTTGCCAGAGATTATTTGGAAACCCTCAGAAACTAGAGAAAGTAAGAATATTCTATGATTCTGTGAAAACCTGAGTTGGAGGGGACCAACAAGGATCATCAAGTCCTGCTCTTAAGTGAATGGCCCATACAGATATTGAACCCACAACCTCAGCATTATTAGCACCATGCTCTGACTAAGTCTTATAGTCTTAGGCTTTCTGTCAAAAAAAGCTTGCTAAGCTGTGTGAAAACATTCTGTTTATTCACAAGGTGATTTTCAGAAAGTCCAGAGAAGAACATCGGTATCTGACTGATACCGATGTTCAGTATCAGTCAGATTCCTGACTCCAAACATTTTAGTGGAAATCAAGCCCTTAACCAAGGGCATTTATGGCATTTGGGACAGAAATAGAAATTCACAAAAATCACAGTGTTGGAATAGAAAAGCAGAGTCTGAGAAACCACATTCTGCAAATATTTAGCACACAGAATTTGCTAAGAGTTCTCCTCCATTCAGGGCTTCACTCTGAAGTATTATAGAGGAAAATCCAACAAATAACGCTTTCTCAAGAAACAAATATTGGTGAGGCTACACTTCTCTCACCTGGCATTCAATTCCTGGATATAGTTAGCAAATCTAAGCCCACTCTACATCACTGCAGTTTTAAGTTCCATGAAGAAACATTGGCATGGAGTGTTTTTGGAGAGAGCTGCCTGCAGCAGGGGTAGCCAAAGGGAAGCCAGCCAGGATTTTGAGAAGGCCTGTGATGAGTGGCAGTGCCATGGAAATGGGATCACACGCGCCTCTCTCCTAGGAAAATGTGTTTGAGGGAGGGTGAAGGAAGCATGAGCTGATCAAAGCCTCCATGGAGCAAGGATCACTTGGTACATCAGCAGTCACACAGTTCTCCCTGAGAAGTGAGGGGAAAGTTTCCCTCCCACTCGTCAGCTTTGAGTGCGCCTTCCCACTTGAACCAGCTCCTCGGAGCAGCGCACCACACAACTCTTAAAAGCTCAGGTCTAAGAAACTCAGAAAGAACTAATGGAAATAAATGCATTTTTAACAGAACTCTTCCAGTTTCAGCTCAATTTTGTCATCTACATGACACTTCCAGTAAGTAAATAATTTCAAATGGGAAATCACAGGTGGAGTAGTGTAAGCTTATCAATTGTAATGGTAATAATTCTGCAGCATAGAAATCTGAGACCTCTTGACCAGAAAGGGAATAGAACACACATCTTACAGAAGCAGGCTTTTATGAAAAGATAATTTAGAGGCTTCAGGGCAATAAAGACAAGTTGGAGAGCAGTTACAATCCACTTTTAGATTACATTACCTCTCAGTCCTTTTTTCCTGAAATAACCTGCTTCTCCACCTCCCTCTACTGCAATCTTCCTTCTCTCCTTGCCTTTCTTCAGAGCAGCAAGGGAATGAACATTATGAATTATTGATGTGAGAAATATAGAAATCTCATCAGGAGAGGTTTTTTTTCTTTTTTTTTTCCCCTGAAAAAGCTCAGGAGAAAGTTTGGCCAGGAGCAGAAAGCCTACTCAGCAGAGGGAGGCATGTGCACAACCATCTGTAGCAGCTCTACACTTCCCACTGCTTTTCAAAAATCGCTGAGACAAGTGACATAAGTAGACAAATTCCACCAGAAAAACAAACAAACAACAACAACAAAAAAATCACATAAGACCCAGAAAACACACCACCAACACCCCACACCAAAAAAACCTCCAAACCACCACCGAAACCACCAGCCCACCACCTTATCCAGGATGTTCATCACAGGCATTTGTGTGATTGTTACACTGATTTAGACTTTTCGAGACCTAGTCAGATCTAGTGGAGAGCGCCAGTGAAATAACTTATATTCTTTCAAGTTTCATATCAATATCAGAGACATTCTTACCAGTCTTTCTTTGGAGTTTTATATTAGCAGGGGGAATCTCCTCCTTGGATTTTTACAAAAGGAAGGAGTTTTTGCTCACCTTTTTTCCCTTCAGTGACCCAGCCTGCATCAAACATCCAAGGCTTCCTGCCTCAAGGCTTTCACATTTCATTTCTGCCTCACAAGGTGACAATTACAAATGGCCATGTAGGTGAGCTGAGGCCGTGTTGGTACCAAAAGGACCTTCAGGAGGCCAGGACAGTGTAAAGGAGCAATGTAAAGGAGCTTGTAAGACTCATATAAAAGCCTATAAACTTTCACAGACATCATGGCTAGAGACTGCTTACCAGTCTGCACTGGAAGACCTTGGGTCCAGATTTTTCCTTTGATCCTTCTGGGCATGATTTCACAGATGGAAGGATGTGGAAAGAGGTCTACTGTTCTCTCTACCCCAGAATTCTCATGCAGAACAGAACAAGATACAATTAATATGTAATGTGGTTTTCAGTCTCTCTCTGTTGTTTTGAATACACATTAATGGGATTTTAGGGATTATTCCAAGTTCTTTGAACAGAAATGCATCCCTTCAGTCTTTCCTAACTTTTCTCTTACTTCACTAAAGGGCCAATCATGCCAAATGTGAACTGTCAAAGCAGGTATCAATAACCTGAATCTAATTCCATGTCTATCTTGAACAAGAAAGAGAGAAATACCACTGATACAGTACAAAGAAGCAAAAGGCATCAAATATGCAAATGGCAGTCTGCAGACTGACTGCTCAAACTGTTCAAGCTGATTTGTTGTTATAGCTCCAGTACCACTCAGTTTTCCTTCTCACTTTGGCAGACATGTCTGCCTTAACCAAATGTCTTTGCTTCCTTTCCCCTAAGACTAGGGAAAAATGTATCCTCATTCCTTACTTTTCTCTCCCCCTTTCTCCCACATATTTCATTGATGTTTTCCGGTAAGTTTATTATGTCAGGTTTTAGTCTCATCATCCTCAAGAGTTGTTTTTTCACCTCAAATTCTACTTTCCTAAACTATGCATAGAAACCCCTGGCTTTTGTCTGGAGGATCCACTGATTGTTTCCTCTTTATTTTCACATATTCTGCTCTTGATGGTTATTCCTTCTCCATAACTGCTCTCTCACTTCAAGAAGAAAAACCTTTTTATACTTTCTTTTTCCTCACCATCTCCTGTTCTCCTTTCCTGTATTGTTTTCTATTCCAAGACCATGTCTGTGTTTTGCAGTTAAGCCTCAGAGCTGTTTCAGGCTAACTCCTACTTTGCATTTGTGAAGTGCTGTGTAACTCTGCAGCCATATCAGTTATTTTTAGTGCTAAAAACAATTATTAGGATCCTCCATTTTACAAGGCTATAAACTGGTTTCCACTTAAAATGGAAATGAGTAAAATCTTCAGCATATATCAATAGAACTTGTTTGTAAAGTTTCATGCTCTGGTAACCTTCATCTTTATTAAGGCTGAAGTAGTCAGTCCCATGTGTCACATTTAGAGAAACACTGGCAGAAATGGCCCTGAAGACATAACAACCCACTAGCCCAAATAATTTGCACTTTAAATGTAAATGTCTATCTTTCCAACCCCTGAAGCTGCGTCTCCCAAAAACACCTCTAGAGGTTTATCATCTGTATTCAAACATAGAGAAATACTTTCCATAATTTAATAAAAATAAATAAATTGAGAGAGAGAAAAGAGAAAAACATAAGGAAATGAGAGGTAGGACAGCAAGCCTGAAACACCGATTAATCTTCTGTGGTTAAACTATTTGTGGACTAATTGAACAACCAAACCAGTTGAAATAATAATTGGTTATTTCTAGAAGACCATATCTTGCACAGCTTCTACTTTAATTCTATTTATAGATTGTCATTGCTTTAATAACAAGCATTTACTAATGGATTACTTCAGACTTTTCCGCCCTATAGAGTTACAGGAGGAGGTGAGGTGAAGTTATTCTTATAAATCCTATCTATTCTGTACTTCAAATAGAGTATTCTGTACAGCCTGCAAAATTCTACAGGTTAGAAAGGCAAAATAGTATTGCACATGCAGAGTCAGAAATAGTAATAGAGAGATCATTGGGAGACACACATTTAAGCAAATTCCTGAAAATTGCTCTGCTTTGACAGTCGAGTTTACAAAGCTTACAAAGATTTCTTGATTTGGGAGCTGTGATTGAACTGTTTGTTTTAAATAAATAGGAGGAGATGAAGCCTACTACATTAAAACCTAGTTGGAAATTATGAGTGAATTGAAAAACTGAAGCCTTGCAGAGCTTTGATTACTTGAAATAATTAACAACTCAAAGGAACAGGCAAATAAGGTTATCTGTATATACAAACACTGTATACGTAGTTTTAAAGTGAAAAACCTTTAGTCATTACATTATGAAGTTCTCCTACAGACCTGTTATTAAGGTTAACAGAAAATTACTAAAATTTTCAATAAAAGATGAACTGGTACAATGACATTAGTAGCTGGATTTAGAATGTGCAACTTCCTATTCTCACATCTGCACAATTTTCCCACTTCATTTACAAAATAAATGAATTCTGCTCAGATTAAAATACTTCGGGCTCTCTGTTCTTACTGTATTTGATCATGAAGAATTACCTGGCACACTGACATTTCAGAGAAAAATCAGGTTTTTGTACTTTTCATAGGCTATTTCTTTTCATAATATTTTAAACGGAGAAATATTAGTAAAATATCTATATATGCTCACAAATGTCTGCTAAATAAGCCAGTAAGACTAAGAAAGGTAGGTATCAACACCTTCCTTGCCTTAATACTGTTTAGAATATTGGGGGAAAGAGCCATTATGTTCAGCCATTTCCTATTTATAACATAAAGGCAAATTGTGAAGAAAAAAAGAAGATAAAATAGTCCCCCCAAGCTGTCATGCACCCACTGAAAAATGCATAATGAGATACTTTTGTCATGTTTCTGTGTTTTACTCCTTTAGTACAGAATGTGGATTATGACATCCAAAAAAGGAAGGGGAGGGGAAGATGAAATATTAACACACACACAAAACCACAAGAAGTTCTTTCAAGGGTCACGTTCTGGCACAGTCCTGGTTATTTCATGCAGCAAGGCTGGCAACACAGAGGGAAGGCAGCCAATGAAGAAAAACACAGCTATTATCACCAGGGGTTTGGGAAAAAAATGGTTTAGTCCGGTAGAATGATGGGTGGATCCAAGAAGATTGGATATTCTGTCAAGCCCCTTCCTTGAAAGAAAAAAAGAGTTTGCACAAGGTGCTGTAGGAGATCAGTTGCTGGCATTATGCAGCATGGCTGGCATTCCAGCTTTGGGGATTTGGGTTTGTTCCTGTATCCTGCACGGGATTTTCTTTTGCTTTTAAAGAAGAGTTCTAAAAAGACACGTTTGTACCTGACAATAAATATGTAAAAGAGCGGAGGCCATGGAAGAACTAAAAGAATAGGCTTCAAAAAGAAACTCCCTAGCAGAGCCTCTAGCCTGATCCCAGATCTCCCTGGGTGTACCCAAGAGGTCGTCTTCCTCGTAGGATCACTCCACACTAAGCACAATCCCAAACAATCTACTAAGTCTCCTCTCTTGGAATTATTTCACATTATTCCACAGGAAAAGCTCAGCACATGATCTATTAGGCCTCTCTTTATTGTTTTATTGTCAGTCACAACCTGATCATGAGGCTTGAAGAGGTTTCATGAGCCAACATTAGTTCTGTACCACAAGAGTACAGACCCTCCCCACCATCACCTGGAGTCGTCAGGTACATTTAATATCAAGTACGTTTATTAGTCTTGCAGTTTCAAGCAAAAAGCACCATAGTCTTCAAAGAGATTATCTTTTATTACGACATTTCCTCACAGCAGGGAATGAAACAAAACCACTAAAATAAGCTCTTAAGAAGTTATATTGGGGCACATTTTCACAGAACAAGGCAAAAAAAATAATTGACTGCCAGTATAAAAGATTCCACAGAGGAAAAACAACAAAAGAGTACTTGGGCACAAAACGTAGGAAATAAGTAATTAACTGAAAAAATAGCTGCTTAAAAGGCATCAAGTCATAAAGACACAAAGGCAAAGTTTCTGTTGCATTTGTTCAAGTTTGTCTTTGCAGAGATTCCTGTTACAATGGGTGTTCTCACTGAACGGGTAAATTTACAGTGGCATCTGTAATTACAGAAGGCTGCAAGGAGAAGCTTATGCCAGCATTTGTAACCAAATGCTCTTCTGAGGAGCTGAACTGCTATTTAACATAATTTCTAGATTTTCATCTGAAAAGGAGATTCATTTGACCACACCAACAGGGTGAAAAAAAAGGTGTGTATTCTCTGCTATAGACCTATCAAAAACAGTTTTTAAGGTGAGAAACCTGGGAAAATGCCCAAGAATGATGCTATAGTCTACTAGTGAGGTCCCATACAGTCCCTGCACTTTCACATTCCACAGTACGGCTGGAAAATGTGGCAAAAACAGACTCTGCCCTCATTCCCATCAGGCCTGCACCAATTGCACAACATAACAGCGCGGCAGTACCACAACAGAGAATTTGGCCAAATGTTGTGTGAAACACAGTTTGTGCCGTGGGGTTATCTAGACTCAAGCAGCATCCTCAGGTTCCGAGAAACTGTGAAGAAAACGTCAGCCTGAGGCACTTGTTTGTTTATCCCAGCGAGGATCTGCTGGCCAAAGTACTTGAAGATCAGTCAGACACCAGATATTAAGGTGGTTTTTGCTCACAGACATTGCAAACCTGAGGAAGTCTATGAAAAACATTTCCAGCTTGGTGCATATTAGCAAAACCAGGCTGAAAAGTGCAGCACAAGTCACTGAGACACCTTCAAGCAATTTCTTGTTGTCATGGCACAAAATAATAGTGACATATGGGTGCAAGGAGTTTAGAACCTTGTCTGTACTTCACCCAAAGCAGAAAGGTTACCCTAGGCCACAGTTCCATTTACAGAAGATGTCCTGCCTGCTAATACTGAGAAAAAGAGAAAGCAAGTTGAAAATTCAAAGTTATCAGGAAGCTCACTGCGATACAGAATCCATCTTGAGCAAATCTTGCTCTGTCAAAGCCAATTGCGGTCAACAAAAAAGCCAGCAGAAGTTTAAGTGGATAATCTTTTTCTTTCTCTTTAGATTAACTGGTATTGCATTTTCCTCAAGAGATGCAGATCTCATGGTCTGACCCTTGATTTTAAAAGGCAGGAGCTGACAGTCCTATTGAAAACTCAGGTTGGTGGCAGAATTATGCACATTCTATTCCTCCTGCAAGGAAGGGGACAAAAAGCTCTGGCATACATGTGTATGGTGTACAGGTTGGGAAAAGAGAGAGGGGAAGTAGCTCAAGTTTAATATTTTGTGCTTCACATTCACATGCTCCCAGCAGAAGACAGAATTTGCAAGTGTCTACCCAACAGATTTATATTTTAATACCACACCCAGATTTAAACCTGAGATCCAAACAACTGAAAATAAGCCAGGCATTTGTAGTGCAAACTAAATTGCCTCGCAGAGAAAGCTCTAAAATATGTACAAGTTTATCAAGCCTGTCAGGTATCAGCCAATGGGAAAATATTTTATGCATAGCAAGACATATGCACGTTACATAAGCAGAGAGTGCAATCAGAATGTTAGGGGTGGGAAAAAAGTAAAGCACCCAATTTCCATGAAAAATCAGCGACATCTTAACAGAGTTTAGCAACCAAATCAGTTGCACGATGTTCATGCCTTCCCTTCCAAAACAGCTATCTGAAAATGAAAGTCATGCTGAGGTGAAATGCATTTCTCCACGCTCTTCGGTTGGGAAAGAGTCATCCCTGATTCACCACAGTGGTATTCCAGAACGTACACAACAACTGACCATACATTTCCACAGTTTTGGGGTTCTGTTGGACAAGAATTATATTTGAGAGGTGGTGGAATTATGGCATAAAACTATTCTACTTACAGTAATTTTAGCATGAATACACTAGAAGGTATCTTCAGTCATTTCATTAAGCTGCATTATTTGCTTATGAGTTCAGAATAATGACTGAGGGAAATAATGGGAAGGCTGTCCTGAAATTATCGGTAGATTTAATGCTCCTTCCCACAGTCTGCTCCCGTTCATTCAGTGAGACTCTCTGGTAACTGTAGCTTTTAACTGCATTGTTGCACAAAGTCAGAACCAGCAAGCAAGCGCTTAAGACGATTTCACAGGAAAAAGCCACACTTTAAAGTCAGAGCTCGAATTTAAAGACAAATATCACTGTCTAGCAGACTTTGCATGGTAAGACTGCCTAGTTTAAGAAGCTTCCACATGTCACCCTCCCAGTTAGTTTTAATAGTTTTAAGTCAAGAACATGACATTTAAAATAGGAGGTATACTGATATTCTCTAATTTATGTCAAACCTTTAACGTGGTTTGCATGAAAATGTTACCACAAAATTACCTGGCTCAATGCCCAAGGTAACATTCCTTACACTGCTGTCTCAACTCTGCCAAAAGGAGGCAAAGGAGGCATTTCCCTCAGACAACGCTGCTAATGAAAACTGTCAAAGGCCTTTCAACACCCCTGATTTTGTTATGCTTGTCACCTCAATTGTGTGGCTTGCTAGACTTCTGTTCTCAGCAATGTATTTCTTAGCAGTATGCTCGTGCCTTAACAATAACACGCTGATTTTTTTTCCCCTTTCATTGGAAACACCACTCTGAATAAAAGAGGCTTTGCCTTTGGTTTTGAAAAAAGTTTGTATAAAAATGACAACCAAAAATCCCACACTCACCACCAAGAAAATAATGAAAAACAATTCTTCCTCCAGTTTGTGAGAACTATCATCCCCCTCCCACCCAGCAAAATTAAGGCTGGGAAGGCTGTAGCAGGGAAGCTGGACCTCTTGCTTTCCTCTCTGTCCTGCTGCACGGCTGTGTGGCTGAAAATGCCTCACTTCAGGTGGGAACATTTCCTGAGAACCCCACCACGTGAATGTTATAAAAGTTCTTTGAATAAGAGCAGTTATCTACAGCTTTTCCACAACAAGGAAGCATTTGGCCTTAGCCTGATGGCAAATATTTCTGAATCAGCTGAAAGAAATATCCGATGACATCTGTAGCCTCCGCTTCCCTGGAGGAATGAGATATGGCACAATTCAGGTGCACTGTGAGGAAGTCATCACTTCTCCTGACATCTGGATAAAAAGACAACTCTGTTTACCAGAGCAACCAAGTGCACCATTCACACAAAGAGTGTTTGTCAGACTGTCTCGAGGAGAAAAAGCATCGCTGTGCTCATATTCAATCAAATTGGAGGCATGAAAGCCACAGGAGGATGGTGGCTGGAGGCTGAGCATCTGTCTCACACATAATCCGAACACCATGGAAAAAAGGAAGAAAGGGAGGGGGGGAAAGGGAAGAAAAGTGTAACAAAAGCATCCTTCTGACTTGAAAACTCAATCAGAAACAGAGACTACTCCAATCATTGCCTCCCAACCCATCCTGTCACTATCACACGTTCCCATTGTACCTTTTTCCCCGTCTGCAGGAAGAACTGAACACAGCTATTTCATGCTGTTGTTTGGTACCCAAGCTTTTCAAAAGCTCGCATCTTCTCACAATGTACACGAACAAGAGGGGTGAGAATGAATCCAAGACACATCCACAAGGGCCTCCCTCCAACTCATCAGAGTTTCTTGTCAATTTTCTGCCAGTTTCCCTGACAGGAACCCTGGAAATACCAACTATGACGACTATATTGATAACTGGAAAACATTTGGGGTTTTTAAACAAGCCAACTGATTTCAGAGCTACCTACCATACAAGACGGGCTGTGGCTACTGACAAGAATTTAAAACAAATATTTGGAAGACAACACTTGAAAAAAATAGTAGAACTGCTGGAACATATTCAGATCATTATTGGATAAGATTCTGGTTTACATTTAATATAAGACACCCCAGCAAATAATAGAAATTAAGCACAGAGATGAATAAATTTTCTTTCCTGTGACCCCACAGAATCTCAGTGAAATGTAAATTGAGAACATTTCGTATGCTTAAACCATTGAAAGAAGCAAAGAGTGACTTGAGACAAATTAGGAAACATACAACTTTTATTTTATCTCATTAAAAAAAAAAAAATCAATACAGAGCAGAAATGGATAACATTAAAAAGCCCTACAAATTTTAGAGAGGTGCTGCATATAGAACAAGATCACATCAAGTTAACTGACACAGACCACCCAGTGAGGTGTAAATTGCCCTTCAACCCTTACCATGTACAAAGATAACTCCTTTCTTCATGACAATAAAGTTAGCATTGGAAGAAACCTTATTTTGCCACAAGTGACTGAAAGAAAGCAAGATGATATAACCAAGGCAATCATTTGCATATTACAGTGCTGCTCCACCTCAACCTACTCACCACATTTCATCACTTCACTTCCAATTCCATGGTTTAGAAAAGCAAAAAGAAATAGCATCACTATTTCTGTTTTTACATTAGTGAAGAAACCATGAAAAGTGTAAAAAACCATCAAAATTTGGATCAATTTTCCATTATTTTTCTTAGGGTGTCAGGGTGCACTCAGTTTTCCTATTAATTTATGCTTTTCTGTTTCTCTCCTCAGATGCACCCTAACATTTTGCTGGGTGCAATTTGCCAATCTAAAAAAGTGGAATTTGTACAGCCTAATATTGCTGGCAAGTCTTGGATGCCACAGACGGGTTAGAAGAAAGCAAAAGCTCTCCAAGCAGCCCAGAGCTGACAGAGAAAAGGAATTCTTGAGTGGTCCATTTACTGCTTTGGTGATCTCTTCAAAACCAAAAGGAAAGTGAGAGAAGCAGAGGCTGCAATTTCCTCTCTCTGCTTTTTGTTTTATGTATTCATTTACTTGCCGCCTTCTGTCTGAAGAAAGAAGACAACCTCCCACCACCAATTTAAAAAAAAAAAGATTTGCTCAAACATTTAAGTCTTTTTCTATCAAGGTCTTAACAAAACTACCTTTGCTGTATTATGGCAGCAAGACATTTGAAAATTAAAAGAACAGAATACTACTCTTGTTGCCAAGTTGGTTTTCAACATTCAGCCCTTGTTTAGCCCAATCCTACATAGCCAGTAGAATTTATTACCATTTTCAAGTGCCACTTAAATTATTTGTAGTACACACATTTACACTCCCAAGTACCAGCATGTTCAGTTTTCTTGATATCACACACACAAGCAGATATCTTGGAATCTCTTTCTGGCATTACTATTGTTATTCTTAAACAGTAAGGCCAAGTCACATCTTCCTTGACTTATGCTTATCGTCTCAGCACGCCGTAGAGAGCCCTACATCCCCTTAGTTCACATTTAGAAGGATATAATTTTCAATTCCATGAGCTAAATGCTGAACTTGCACTTGAGAAGACCACAGGAAAAAAACCAAGCCATAGTTATTGAATACTTGCCAGGCCACACAAAAATTCCTCTTTTTAAGCCCTCACATTCACTCCTAACTTCCTTTTTTTATGTTCTCTGATAGTTCTTCATTTAAAACAGCCCAATCCCAGCCCAACTGCTTATAGACACCTTCATGCCCAAACTCAGAGTTCTTTCTGCAGCTTGCTTGAAGACAAGCTTAGACTCATCGCAGAGATCAAATCCAGCTGAGAAGTCAAATAATGTCAGATAGCAGCCACCTGTTTTGGGTTTTTTTATTTATTTGGGCAGTATGAGTCCACGTGTCAGCAATCTCAGTTAATTATCTTGTTCCAGCAGTTATCCCGATTGTCCCATATCTACCTCAGGCTAAAATGTCTGTGGAGAAGGAGGACTGAAGAGTTGATTGTGATCTGCAATGGCAGAAAACTTTCTCTGCATGAAGGGAGTGAATTCCTATTGCAAGCAAGTTTCCCCCTCTAGTGCTTTCTACTGCCCAGAGATGTCCAGGTTTTTTGCTTTTCCTAGGAAAGTTTTATTGGATTACGTGTCTTGGTGAGGGGGTTTATTGCTATAAAGCTGGGGGGAATCAGTCCTCCATCACAAGTATCAGATAATTTTATAAGAGTAGTTCCCATTTCTATGTTTTCTTCAATTCTTAATCAATAGAAACATTTACAGGAAAATGTGGGATTTGTTCCTATTGTAGAAAGACATGGAAACCACTCCCTTTTTTTTAAAGAATAAAGAAATACTTTCATTATCCATAAGAAAATTTAGATGCTTCTTCTAGAGATCAACTAGGTCATGGGTAATAAGGAACTTTTAATTTTATATCTGAAAATGGAGGACATTTAAGAAATGTTTGAGCCAAATTCATCTGAGTGTCTCAGATCTCAAAAGATTTTGTGACTTTGACACATGAGCACTAAAGTGATTTTTTGAAAATGTGTCTGGGTTAATGAAAAAAATAAACTAAAAATCTGTCACTTATTTCTTTTAAAGGTATTATTCGCTTTGAATTGCATCATTTCTTGTACCATTATCTCAAGAAACAGTAAATAACTTCCAGAAACCTTTTTATGTATGTTCTTTGTATTTTTTTGATTCCTAATTGCCTCTTTTAACTTATGCATCAATTTACTCTTGAACATCCCAGCAAAAGAATAGGATACTTTCCACTTTTCAGGACTACTGCAGCAAATAGAGGAATCTGATCTAATACATCTAATGATTTGTCAAGTGGGAGCACAGTTATTTGGGGGAAAAAAGGAAGCTTTTATTCTGCTCTTAGCGTAAGACAGAACTGCTACCAGAATAGGCATGAGATTCGTTTCCTTTGATACCTCAGTAACAGTTAATTATCAATGCTTTAGAAATGTAAGCTGAATTCTTTAGGAAAATGCACTACTGAGGGTTTTTGAGTGACTCCAGAAACTTGCGCTGTGGCTTGGGTTGTACAACTGCTTTTGCTGGTGTGTCTTCAGAAAAGAAAAGGAAGAATTTCTAATAATGAATGGCAATCTGAAGTGAAAAGAATGCTTTGGCTTTTATGGGTGTCACTGGAACACGATACTGAAGACTTAACAGCATGTAAAAAGGGACCATTTAATAATTAGTATAAACGATCTTCTGTTGCTTACAGAGATACTCAGTGGCATAACCCATTTTTTGCTGTAAGATAGTTGATGAATACAAACTCCTTATATTGCCTTTTCTAAGTCTATATTCAAAACTGCTGAGTGCTTAATGAAGGGGAGAGCACAGACAGTTTTGGTCTCCACAAGCCTTCCCCAACTCACATTCTATGCAACTTCTATTGATTTCTAAAAGCATCATTAAGCTGGGCTGTGGACTTGAGCTGTTTCACAGATGATTGTGTCCTCACTCTGTACTCCAGGCCAGCTTCAAATTGTATGGTTTCTCTCTGCCACTCATGGGGACATGAAAGCTGAATGGAGAACAGGCAAACTGCCTCTGAAGCAGAGCACAGCTCTGTCTTGACATCCAGCTCTGGAGGAGAAAGGTTGGGAGCAGCTTCATCTCGTGGCACGGGTTCTCTTCTGGTTATGTTTACCTGACTGGATCTTCTTGCCCAGTGCAGTGAATGTGGCACTTAGGGACGTGACTTTGCGGTGGCCTTGGCAGTGCTGGGTTAATGGTTGGACCCCAGGATCTTAAAATACTTCTCCAACCTAAATTATTCTATGATTCTATGAAGTCATTCTTGCTCATGAAGCAAATTGGGCTGGAGTTATGATAAAATATGTAAACTGCTCTGCATGCTGGAAACAGAAAGTTCTACCTCTGTGCTTTTTTGCAGCAGCAAAGGGAAGCTCAGTTTCCTGTACTACAAAGGAGGCTGTGTTGCTCTTACTCAGCTGAGTAAGAGTGGTGAGCAGACCACATCCCAGACAGAGAAGTACCACTGAATGATTAAAGGAAATACAAATAAAAAGGTGATCCTTGGCTATGGAGTATTTTAGTCTGTTGGAACTATAAAGGTTTTTAACATATTGAACTTCAACTTTTTGGAGGTCCGATGAAGACAGTGCTTCATTCTCAGTCAGAAGGTTAAAGCTGCATATGAAAACCAATGTGGTACTGTCTGTAGATTCCTTCTGAGTGGTTTTTTTGCAACAATTCTCAATCTCTATTTCAATGAAAGGGGTAAGACCTTATTTCAAGAAGGTTAGCATTGGGTAAGCACTTAGGAACAAGCAGCTGCAAGTAAAGCATTCCTCCTGGCTGAAGCCACTCTACCAGTGCCTCTTCAGTTGAATATTGTGGCGGTGCCTCAGTTTCCCTGAGGGGCTGCAGCCGCCCTCGTGGTCATTGGACCACTGCCACATGTGTGTGTTCCCCCATCCTGTTTGTATTCCCTGTTTATTATGTATGTTCTTCATTTAATATGTATGTCCCCTGTTAAATATTCATTATGTTCTCGAAAGTTCTGTTCACTATGATACCCCATTGGTTCCTCCCTACCCAGTCCCTCCTTCCCCAGTTCTGATTTGTTCCCCGGTTGTCCCTCAAGTTTCCCTCCGCCCATTTGCCCTTCCCTGATTGGTTGCCCTGTTCCCCTTATAAACCCAGACCTTCAGATTTCTAACTGTCTTCATGCCTGGAGCCTCCACAATAAACCATCTTGCTGGAACCCATACGACGACCCTTCCCTCCTCCTTTGCCTCCGGCGCTATCCCACCAAACAGCTGCGAGCCCCCTTTCCCACTCGAGAAGGACTGCACAGCTCAGAACAGCAGCCAGCTCCTGCCAGCAGTGGCCAGTTCAGGTGGCCAGGGACGCTGCAGGACAGCCGCAGATTCCCTTTGAGAGGGTGGCTCGAGGGAAGCGACGCGGCGGTATATATCAATTGTAACAACTCTTTGGGAACAGTTTTATTTTAGTTTTCAAACCAAGTTCATATGAACTATAACAAAAACCCACAAAAGCAAAACAAAAATCTACTATTTGTTTTAACCACCATTTAAAAAGTGGCAGAAGTTTTCCATAGAATGTGTCTGAGTGGAATGATGCACATTAATGGTATGGCTGCAGTGCCAGGCTGCTCAGATAAAAACAGCATATGAGTTGAGCCTCTGATGTATGCTCAGAGTTCCAGCTCAACATATACAGAATGTATTATTTCTCGAGAGAAAGAACATTCTGTGTTTTGAGAACTCCAGGCTGATACTGGAAGCGCACAAGCCAGCTCTTCTTCCACATTTGTCTTTCAATGCATCACCCAAAAATTAAAAAAAAAAGCTGAATAGATCAAATTCTTGATATATGGCAGTAGCAATTTTGTGGAAGACGAAAGGGCTCAAATCCAGGCTGTCAGCCCTATATCAAATCTTTCCATAAAATTCTTGGAGGACTTTTCAGAATGTCATGAAAATAGAGCAGTCCCAGGAAGGTGCCATTTGGTACTCCAGAGCATTCTCCTTCTATTTGCAAAGAAATATCACAGGAACAGCCTGTTCTCATAGTGGGATGGGAACTAACCCTCTCCATAACATTTTCAGTGCCAAGCAGCAAGTCCCCCATCTGTCTGCCAGCAGGAGAGAGAGAAAACAAATGAAAAATGGAAAGGAGAAGCAACCAGAATTTGGGCATAGGAGTGAAACATCTGCTAAAGGGACAGAAAAAAAAAAAAGAGGTGGAGAGAATCAGACAAAGAATCATAAAGCAGGTAAAAGAACATAACTGTATTCCCAAAAAAGAGAAAGAGAGCAGGGAAAACCAGGTGGTGGCCATAAAAATAAAGGAAATTTTCAGAAAGAAAGGAAGGGGAATGTAATGCCAGATGTACTGTAGATATTTACCTGTGTTAATAACAAGAAATTTGATTAACAGAATGGCCGAATAACAGTGGGTTCTGATTGCTCTAATGTCATTGGGTTCGGTCTTAGTTTTTCAGCTTTTGAAATCCATGTCATTAAAAAAACCAAAAAAAGGTCGTTACATGAAAGTTATTTTCCATATTTGAACAGCCATTGAGAGGGGGAAAAAGAATCAGCCACTTACGTGCAAACTTCCTGAGTTTCCTGATTGTTGAACAGATGAACATTCCTGTGTGCCTGGATGAAAAATGTGGGTAAAATAAAAAATAAAAAATAAAATTAAAAAAAAGAAGAAGATAATAAAATGGAATTAAGTACAAAATCCTTAATATTCCTGGAGATACACACAAGTAGCTGCCACACATGGGATGACACAGGAAGATGATTTAATATTAAAATTGGTATGATGGGCTGTCAGTCCTGAATGCTTCAGAATTAGAAACTGGGCTTTTTAGAATTAGAAAATTGCCTTTAAAACACTCATACATTTAAAATGTAAACAAAACCTGATTTTTTTTTGGGTTTTGTTTTGAGATAGCTGCACTTTGAGCATCTAGATATCATTCTTTGGAGTGTTCTCTCTAATTTTTAACTTTTCTTTTTAAATATGGCAAATGTCAGGCTTTACTTCTGTATGCAAAGTCAGTGGATGGCACTTCCATGAAAATCCTATGGGCAGTAAGATGCAAAACCACATAAAATTGGGAAGCAGAAGAGGAAGGAAGCAAATGGAGCTGTTGTATGTCCAAACCCCTGAGCTGTCTTCCCTCAAAACCCCTTTAAGGGGGACTGAGACAGGGAGGATGACCCTTCACAAGCAGTTTGGTGCTGCACATTACAGAAACTCCTGCCTCACTGCTCCTTGCCTGGAGCTCACGAGGGAAAACAAGGAGTTGTAGCTTTCCAGATACTCCACTCAACAGTCCTGATATTCTCATCTGTCATCCCAAAGACAAGGCAAGTCCCAGGTGGGTTAGGTGTCTAAAGATTTAAACCATTGGTCAGCAATGAGAAAAATGACCAGAACAGCTGTCTGGACACACCTGATTCAAGTGTAAATTCGTGTTTGAATTGAATTTCTTCCACGTCACTGACCTGTCTTCTGCCGTTCCTCAGGGATGATGTGGATGCAGGTGGTCAGGTGTGCCAGTCAGGAACACAGGGGTTTGGAATTGCCCTGCTGGCAGGTGAAACTTGTCTTTTTCTCATTTTCTACCTTAGTTTCACTAAACCTAGAACAAGACAGCCCAATCATTCATGGTTACTTCGTGCATGCTGCCATGAGAATGATTAAAGAAATGCTTTCTTAAGGTATTGCAAAGGAAAATCATCATTCGGCTGTTGCAGGTTCCATTGCTGATACCCAAATGCAACAGGTAACAGCCATGAATTTAGATTATCCTGCAGTATATTCCTATAATACTCTTTATTCTGTGTATCTAATTTGCTGACTCTGTAAGCCTTATTCATGGGAAATGCTCATCTTAGCTACTACAGCATTATTGTTTTGTTTTCATACTTTACCAGAATTCGAAACTCTTAATAAAAGGCTAAGGTTCAATGACAGCTCCCAGTACTTCTTAGCATTTTATCACAGCTGTTCATTTTAATATTAAAAGTGCTCCCAATTTGTGGCCAGTCTTGAACAAGCAGAAATGTATCAAGTGTTTAGAAAAGGAGAAGGAAAAAAAATAGATACAGATTTCCTTCTACACTTTGATCTTTTCTATTCTGTTGTCTCATGCAAATTATTTTACCTCTTGGTGATGCTTTCCTGGTGGTATATCAGAGATAATTCACAGAAGAAAATATAGCTGCCTCAAAATACAGCAGGAGCATTTCTGAGAAGATTTCTATATATGTATAGCCTTTGATGTTTATTAGTCTCACTGCATACTTAAAATTCAAATCGAGGCATCAGAAAACCCTTGAGACAAATGCATAATTCATATTTTCTATTTACTGTACTGGTTCTGTGTATTATGTCAGCTTTTATTGATTTCTGTTCATGGAATATTCACAAAATTATAAAATTCTTAATATTATTGTATATTCTTTTTATCTCATTAATTTCTTCAGAACTGACTTTTAAAGAGATGACATTAATGCCATTATTTATTTACCTTGACTTGTGCTATAGTGGTTATTTTTTAGATGAGTAAATTACCCGGGGTTGTGGGACTTTTTGAAACACACATCAGAATATTTGTCCAATTATTTTCAGGATGTCTTTCCTAGTCACTGGAAGAAAAGCTGACCATTTTTTCTTGCTGTACAACTGCATCACGTATCAATAGGGGATGGATAGTTCCCTTTCATTCCTGATCAAAGAAATTATTTTAATGCTTGCTGTATAGGAAGCTCTTGCTATTATAGATTCGTCTGTATGTATCTTTCACCTGTCACTTTCACGGTTTGGTGTGGCACTTTCCATTGAGATGTTTCTACAGCTGATGACAAAAATATTTTACAATAAAGTGCTGTCAGCATGACTGAATCAGGTACTCCAAGAACAGCTGCACCTCTAAGAGGTTATACTGTGTGTAGAGGGTGCTGTAGGAAAATCAAATTGCAGATGGCTTGAAAGGGAGTAAAAAAGTGGCTTAAAAAGGGAAGTAAAATTTCAGACAGTGTTCTGAAAATCTTCTCTGGAAAAAAAAAAAAAAAATTAAACACATGTATAAACCTGGGAATAAGAAAAACCCTTCAACCTTTACCTACAGGACATCAGCCAAATCTATTCTGTGGTTCAAATCCAGCTTTACAGAGCCTGGCTTAATAGCATTGATTTATTATTATCTATTACATAGATTTATACACTATAATAATAAAACTTTACTAATTAGGAAGTAACATTTAATTAATCAACGGAATGGAAGACTTAATACAAAGACGCCATTTTATGAGGGCTGATGGAATTAGAATTGTTGTCAACCAAAATCTTCCTGCTTTGCCGTTTGAAAATAGGTGAGAAGCAGTTTTCAGACAAAATTTGGAATCTTAATCTCTGAAATACATCTAGAATATATTTAGGATCACAGTTTGAGTTTCTTATGCACCCATTCAGTGGTGAGAACTACCTCTGGCCTCGATTTTTGGAGCATTACAATGCATTTTCTAATTCTCATAAAAATATGAAGGAAAGGAAGAAAAGTGAGATACACAAGCAAGAAGAACGAGGACTTGCAGCTGTTCCCTGTAAATTAAAAGAAAAAATTCCAAAGAAAATCAAAATCATCTAAGAGTGGGTCACTTCTCAACCATCCTAACAGTAGTAAATATGGTGTAAGTTATGTTTAAGCCAGTGTTTGCTGAGAGAACATTCCTCCAAGTAGGAGCAGTCACTCCTTTCACACTGTTGGACTGTAAGATCATTACTGCTCAAGTTCCCTATTTTTTCTTTATAGAACATCTGAAAATTGAGCAAAGCCCTGAAGCATAATGATTTCCTACTACCAAAACAACAAAAATTTGTGGTTTTGTTTCATGTAAATGCATCTATATATGGAAGAGAGGGAGGTGGAGGGAAACAGACCCTGCGTTTTCAACATTTTGAACTTCAGGGAACAGATCTTTGCAATGAGTTAGCTCGCAGAATGTACAATATGAAACAAAAAGAAGATTATAGAATCTGTTTTTCTGTAGTATAACTTCCTAAAAGATAACAGCCTTATTGGAGACAGGATTTACACTTAGTTCAGTCACAACTTCTGGAAAAAAGATAAAAAGGAAGGTAAAATGTAGTAAGATTTTCATATGATTTCAGCAATCCACAAAAGCCCCGAATTTTCTGTAACATCACTTCTCACAAGTAGTCACTGCAAGACTTTCCTTGGACAGCGATATCTCACATACAACAAAGAAGACAACAAAAATGCAACAAACTGCAGTACATAATTCCTCAGGTCTTTCTTGATAGCTCTGCCAGCTCTAACAGGGAGTCTCAGCATTCACTACAATCTGAAAGGAAATTTTAGGGAGTATCTACAGAAAAAAAACCCTCTTTGAACTGCATTTTTATACACTGACCTCATAACCTGGTTTATAGCTCTGTTCTTTAAAGATGCGACCACGTGCCAGAGTAATTGGCAGTTTTAGCATTTCACGCTTAGACAGACAAATGCACAATGAAGGGTGGGGAGTGCTGCAGCTCAGTTTTACCTTGCACACCGAAAACTGGACTTGTTTTTGTAACTGCACTCATCCAAATACAGCCAGATGTAGCCTGGAATGGTTTGCAGGGCTTGTGCTGCCTCAAAGGGTACTGCTGAAAGGCACTAGGATGTTCTTTGCCTCATAACTTCCCCTCATTACTCATGGTTTACTTCTAGGCTTAGTTACCAGCTGCAAGCCATTCTCATCAACTCCCGTGCAAGCAACTGCAAGATTTTAGAAGACTTTAATTTTATAAACTTCCTGAAACCTGCCTTCTTTGGAGGAGAAGTTCCTTCCAGAGCATCTCCCTTAATGTCTCAAACTAGGACACCCGTTTTTAAAGAAGAGCACTTGCAACAGGTATGGCTAAAATGGCAGTGTCTGCATTGACATAAATTCAGTCAGAAAAAAAAAAGCCTCATTTCAAATCATAGCCAGCTTATTTATCACACTCAAGCTGCCAAGTATGGCTGTGCAAAATCTGTCAGTTTTTAAATGCTACTTACTGCATATTCAAAGCCTCTTCAGAGAATATTTCCTTGAGTTATATCACATGCAACCACCCACACCTCCCCACGCCCTGCCTCCACATCCCAACAATTTCAGGTAGCAGGGTGACAGAGCAACATTAACCTATCACATCTGAAGGGTTATTTAGGGTTTTCTTTTGATTGGGAGTTTTTTTAAGACAAAATTAGAACAAAAAGCCCCTTGCCTTTTTCAACATTAGGTTTCCTAATATCTGTATTGTGTCTTGGAGACTACTTCCACTAATAATGAGTGCTGGCTGCTCGGGGCCCTTTAGGTAATGATTTCTGCAGGAAGTCTTGTTAAACAAAAATGTAAGAAATAACTTTATCTCGCCCACCAGAACTCCGCTTTGTGAATATTTGTACAACAAAATTCCAGCAAGGATTCCATTCTGCCACTTCAACTCCACTGAGCAACACTTGGCTCAAGATGAACAGCTCACTTTAGTTGGAGGGATTTAGTTCAGGCAGGGAAGGATTACTCACCATGAGTTAGAACGGCAGAATTTGGCCAGAGAAGCCAGGGCGGCCTTTGCAATATCAACACATTGTTTTAAAACAGCTGGGAAATGGGTATTTAGGGGGAAAAAAAAAAAAAAAGCTCATAAAGGAGGATCAAATACTGTCTTAATTTAAGCAGGAATTCTGTTTTTAATTCATCTAATTGTGTTAAACTGCTAATAGGCTAATTTGAAGAGCCCAGCACATTCAAGAGGCTGGTATTTAATTAACAAAATCAGGCTTCACACAATGCCAGACAAGGGGTCAATCCTTGAACGAGGAGGTCCCTTGAGAGGAAAAAACACAATTAATGCCGCAGAAACCTCTCATTCATTCTTCTGCTGCTAAATATCACTCATTGGGAAGGACACTATTGTTTCTTAGTTAATTTTTTTGGCATAGCTTTCCCTCTTTTCCTTGTCTCTTCATTTGACCCCTGCATCCTTTTCTCTGCTGGATTTTGCCCTCTATCTGGCTTTATGCATTTTTGATTATATTTATAAACTGAACCCTGGTTGTATCATTCATGCAGACTTCTGCCATGGACACTGGAGTTTCACTGATGCCATTTTAGTGTCCATCTCGAAGTTCCAACCTTATGCCAGGAAAATGGCTGCTCCTGGCTTAGAAGGATTTTACATGCCCCAAAAAATGCTGCACAGGTTTCAAGGGTTTCCTGAAAATGTTTCAAGCTACTATGCCAGTCAGCCCCCATTCCTTAGCTTCAGGATAAGACCTGGTAAGAGTTCATTACCTCAAGTCAGTTTGATTTTGAAGGACTGCTCAGGATGAATAAGGTAATAGAATCCAGTTGCTATTAGGACGGCATGCACACACCAAACCGAAGTAGTGAGAGGTTCTGGAAATATTGATGAAAAAGGAGAAGAGATTATTTGAAAATAAGGCATTTTAACAAGCAAAGAGACTGCTTGGTGAACATATTCAAGAGTCCTGGCAGGCATGATGACATAGGTAGAATTCAGACTAATTTTCAGTCTGGGAAGTTTCTTCCTCGCTCCTCAAGTCAGGGCAATTAAAATCGAAGTTTACTATTGCTCAACTGAGGAAACATTCAGGGGAGTATGTATAAATAGCCGTGAGGATCTTTAAAAGGTAGGGGTTTTTTTGTCAATGGCAAGATGCTTTCACAATTAGAAAACTCCGCCCGGGGTTCTGTTAACCACAGTAGCCTTTCCTCACCAGCCAGACTTCTCAATTAGCACGAAGAGTTGCTGCTGGCTCAATCCTTACCATAACTAATACTGTGCTTGTTATCCTCAAGTGTTTAAATTAAGATTAGTGATCTCCTGTTATTTATTACATGAGAGTTATTTGGTGTTGGCCTTAAAGAGAAGGTGTTTAAATGTATGTGAACATATATTCATAAAACTTTAGGATGAAAATTTACATTTATATTGCATGCAAAGTCTGCAGCTTTCTCTTTCTGGCATTTCTGGTTCTTACAGACTTTAGTCTATGGACAATGTTAATGACTTATAAAGTGTAACACTTTGCTATTTTAAAGAAAATGTCACATTTCCTCAACATATGTGGAATATATGATTCCTCCCTGCAATCCAATCTGTACACAATACTTGAGCAAAAGATCCAGTATAGCATCTTTTGAAAGAAAAATAATCAAGAACCCATGGAAAACAACAGTGGGAGTGCAATGGTGAATGTGTGGGCAACCTTTGGTAATAATCTAAGAAAAAGACAAATTACATTTACATTCTATCAGCAAACAGGTTGATAAAAAATACTTTTTCATTGGACACATCCTAATTCCTTTTAAGCTTCAGAAATATGCTCTCCTCATTTCACAACTGAAATAACTGCTTTCAGAATTACTTCACAGGTCTGAAAACAACTCCCTGGAAAAATGTCACTTCAGTTCTCGTCTCCCTATTGTATTTGTATGATTCACCATGAATGTTCAGCAGTCTTAGGCATAGAACTTTGGTTGCAGCAGTGCGATTATGGAAAAAGCAGTTTTATGGTATGTCTTGGGGGAAAAAAATAGCATTTTATTAAGAATATGGGCATGATTTGCCTTGGATACCTCTGTGATTGAACTGCAAGAACTATTAAAATCCTTTACCATTGTTTGTCAATTGTTATGTCAGAATTAACCAGTAGAAATTAAATTTATTATGAGAATAATTTCAAGTGGAATTTTCAGTAGAACATTCACATACCTCCAAAATATATCCTTTACACCTTTCATATATTTAAACAGAACAAATACCTGAATCAGCAGATAAACTCTTCTATAGGCAAGCAATACCTTAAAAATAAAGATTATTTAACGTTTCATGTTAGACTAAGCCTTCCACATCTGTTCAACCCTCTAATTGCAAATACAAAAAGAACACAATCCTGAATTACACCTTCAAAATTTAGATTAAGTGATTTAGATGCATGTATATGATCCTTGTTCAGTGCAGCACAGATTTATACTGCTTTTCTTGCAGCTTAATTAAAAACCAAGAAATAGGTTCTTCCTGGAAAGTATGACACTCCTTCAAATAATATAATTTATATAATAAATAATATAATCCATCAGAATCCAAGGCTTCCCTTGAATGCAGTCACAGAAGCATTGGTAACAAAGTCTTACCACACTTCTGAGCTGTGACATCACTCTCAGGTGCTGTTTCAGACTTCATTCTCAGACAGTTTGTAATCTTCAAAGTGTTACTAAGCATCATTACAAAGGAAAAAATATTAGAAAATCAATAAATGGCATTCTCCCCACAGTGCAGATACACAGCTCTTTAAAAAGTCCACATTCTTCTGAAAAAAAAGAAAAAAAAGAGATAAATTACACAAGGACTAAAACTTTACAGTCAATAGGTTCTATGTGGAAATTTCTTGGAACTTTCAATATATTTTTGCCCAGATCCGTCTTATTTATCTATTTTATTTTCTTTATGTAGTTACACGTGCAAGGGCTTCATAATATTCTCAAGGTCCTAAATCCATTGGTGTTCTTACATTTTTACAGCTAGTTAATGGTCTCTGTTCAATAATTCATAAAAATTTCCTTAGCGAGTGTGCCTGTGGTTCCTAACAGCCTCTGGAGCCAGCAGTGGGTGAAGTCCATTATCACAGAGGGGAAAAAAAGTTCTTTTCATCCATCAGGTTTCAAGATTTTCATTGAAGACCTACTGAATAAAAGCCCAGAACTAGTAAAAACAAAGGAGCCAAAGAATATGTTCAATATAAATTTACATCTGCTTCATTTTGGAGCATTTTAGAAGAAAACTTCATTGGAAAAGATGCATCAAAATAAACTGAGTAGTAGGTAGACATTTCTTAGGCTCTGTGTGGACTGGAGTCATACTGGAGGTCCCATAAGTAAATTATCAGCTTTTTTCCCTTGTCATAATTCTCAGGACCTTGCTCATACGAATAACATGAAATATCTCTACTTCTTTGTTTAGAATTGTGAGCAGACAGGTAAAAATGCTCTCTCTGTAATTATGCAGAACTTCTCTAAGTGTGAGGAATTCGGAATAGAACTGTACTTTTTAAACATTGGAAGTCTTCCATGAGATATAGAAGTTAGAGTACATTTAGTTGAATTACAGGTTTAACATCTGTTTTCACTATTTAGTGAAAACCTACTATTAAAGTGGCTATTTTATTAGAAATTGGCATTTTTGTGCCGAAAATATTTTCCTCATAGTTAGAAATAATTTCTCTCATGGACTTATAGCAACCCTTGTACACCACCACTCTGAAGGTTACCAGAAAAGAAAAAAGATTCAGTGGATTTTTGTAGGAATCAGTGTTTTTGTTAGGGAAATTAGGGACTGGAGTAATAAACAGGATTCCCTTCATTCACCCTGAAATTAATATATTCTGCATCCCTGCACTGCCTCACTAGAATCCAGGAATAGCTGTCATCCCAAAGGCATAGTTTGTTCAAATTCTGTAAATTTTGTGTTATCAAAAGAGAAAAATAAAAATTAGTTCCACAATGCCTGCTACTGAATTGGGTTCTCATATCTGAGTTTTGGTAGGCTTTGGGTTTTTTTCCTGTTCCACCAGCACCAGAGACATAAAAAAGTCAGATTTATGCTTTAAATATATATTACATATATATTTAGTTCCCTAAAAGCCCTGATGCACAACATTATTTAACATCATTTCACATAATTTTATGTGGCTTTCAATTTTTTCTTTCTTTAGATGTTAGAACATCCTAAGAAAGAAAAAGAAAATAAAGATTCACATACATAAGGAAAGATGCCTCAGTGGGCAAACGCTTTCATATATTGGGATTTAATTCAAAGGGACATTAAATGCTGAGAATTTAACTGAATCTCAGTACAGAATTACAATTCAGATTATTGCAGAAGTGATAAAATAACTGAACTCTGGGGCTGTTCTTCACAAGTATAAACTCTCACATGTCAGCTGACTGGCTGGCCTGTGGAAATTAATGCCAAAAGACCCAGACTTGTGCCTTTGGTTTCCTCACACTGCTTTATCTTCCAGTTTCTATTTTTACTGTTAAAATTTAAACCTTCTTATTTACACTGCAGCCTTTCAACGTCCTCTCAATATGTTCAATTTTTTTCCAAAACATTAATAGATTGACTCTCATGACAAACTCAAAAAAACCCCAAAGCAACCAAAGCCAAACCAACAGCAAAAAATATAGAATGAAAGACCCTAAATGCCCTAAATGTAATATATCAGTTAAAGTGAGTTTAATATTAATATAAAATTAGATATTTTATTCATACATTGCCTTGGTACATATACCACCATCTTGTTTGTAAAGATCTTCAGCACATTAAATATTTAACTACATATTGAAGATTTTTAAACTACTTCCTCACAAAGAACCATTTTGTATTACAAATATGCTCAATATAAAGAGAGGAAAGTCACGTTGAGAGCTTTTCTGCTTTGGCAGATTAGTTGGAGACAAAGTATTTCAGCACAGAGGAACATAAAAATTTGGATTCTTAGGAAAACATTTCCTTATAAGTCCACCTCTGAGTCCATGAAGTGTTGTTTCTCCTGCTTTTTACATTACAGGGAGACCGGCAATTTAAACTGTAGCACTTAAATCGCTCTGAGAAACTCCTCCATGCCCAAAGATATGAGGATTTCAGACACCCTTTTACACAAATACTTTGAGATTGGGCCTCTCATATATATATATATATATATAAAAATATAAAACTTTAGTGCCTCGCTAGACAAAAGCAGAGAATAAAACTATGACCTGTGTAAATAAGGACTCATGATTCAGGGAAAAAGGTTGGATCTGGATACAAGAAGAAATGGAGTTTAGAAGGGTATAGAAACTTTTCTGCTTTAGTATTTATTAGTTGCAGCCACAACTGCAGTACAAATGACTGATGGCTGATGAGTGAACATTTGTGTGGTTTCAACAAGCTTCGTTATTCAAAAGTGGGTTTTTTCTCTCTCTTCATTTCCTTTTCACAGAAACCCTACTGATGCTCTAATCAGGTATATTGGACATTAACAAATTAGCGTAAGTTTAACATATCAAAATTATTCACTTCAATATATACTCCCCCTCACATATCATAACATCTATCCATTTCCCTTTAACACAGGTCTCAGAAGAGATATTTTTTAGTACATATTCCAGCTTTAGCTATAGTCTCCCAACACCATCCTTACAGACTCAGCAGGACTGTATTTGGGTTGTTTAATGCTACCTTTTAATACTCAATTAGAACTGTTTCAGGTTTTCAGTTGTCTTTACTTCAGTGAATCGAGGGGGGTTTTCATTGTTGGGTTCTTCAAAGAACAGGTTTTTGTGCACTCATTTGAAAGTTTCAGGAGTTAATGAACTCGTAATGAACCATATGTGTTACTGTGCTAAGTTCCTAGAAATGCAGACAACAAAATATTTCATCTACCTTGAAAGAAAAGGAAAAACTATTTTATGGGATAAAATACTTCTTGACATGATGTCCCTGACCGTGCACATGGATGAAGATGAAAGTTCAGTGTAAATTTATAGTTAATAAACTTGGCTATCTCCTGGCTTGAGGTGCAGTCAGCAGCATCTCCCAGATCTTTACATCTTTAAGGGCTTTGTGGGGAACGGTTCCTTTTTGACAGGCTTTGACAGCTTAGAACAAAAAAATTTCTATTTATACGGACAAGACATTCTTTCCTTGCAAGCTAATTCCAATGAATCATCATTCAGGCAATGGAGCAATAGTATTCCTCAGAGAGCTGAATCTACAAAAGCCTGGAACAAAAAAGGGTCTTGAAGAAAGCCCATAGTCATGTTCAAGGCTAAAAATAGTGGTCTAACATTTAAAGTCTCTTCGTCTGAAGCCCAAACTCTTGAGAATTGTGCCAGTTCCCTACTTTAACCCCGTAATGATCAATATTTAGCTTAGGATATGGAGTGTCCTAGTGAAGGCTGGCACAATAGGAGAACTGGAAAGGAAGGGACGGGTCTCATTAGTAAACAATTCTGTAATTGCTTTTATTCTGGCCTTTGGGACATACACTTTTCCACCCAGAAATGACATCTTTATCTTCCCACTGCTGAAGCACTCATGAAAATTTACTTCCTCTGTCAATCTTGGGTGTTTTCGGACTAACTAAAGTGTTTGAGACAGTACACAGAAACAGATAAAGTAATAGGTAAAATCTAACAGAAGCCTCTGTTTCAAGAGAAGCAGCATGACCTCATGTAATCACATATGAAATCCTCACACTGATCAAGAAAACTGGGATTCCACAAAAAATAGTGTCACCCAGAGAAAACAAAATATCTTAATGCACCACTTAACCAGTGACAGTTAACCTTTTTTTTCCTTTTTCCTCCTTATTGAGAAATCTTTCATTTTGTTGTTTTCTCCAAAACATTTATAATTATTTACAGCAGAATTCATTTATAGTTATTCAAGCAGAGAGGGAAGTCAGTGAACATGAATATCCAACCTCAAGCCACTGAGTTTTGGTCTGTATTTATCAGGAACTGCATCACCTACAATTTTTTCAGTCCTGGAGATGAGAAGAAGAGTTTAGGATTAACAACTCAGAGATTTTAATGCCTCTTATGAGAAGTGATTTAATTAGACAGACCTTTCTGGAGACCTTCATGACAGAATGATGAGAAAGAAAACAGCTCAGAAATTTCTCTACGAGCATAGGCTTGTGAAATAGTGGCATCATTGAAATTGACTTAAATACTGTAATTTAATTTGTTTTCACTCTTCAAAAGGTGAATGCCACCAGCAAAATGATGTGCAAAACATGCAAGCTACATGTAAAGGAAGATTCATAAAATATACAAACAGGTGTTGACTCAGTTTTCCTGGAACACTCTCACACACAGAGTGAAAATCTGTTCTTTAACAGTGTTTTTCTGCTCTGTTCCTTCCTGGGAAGATCTTCAGAGAATCCTCGAATCACCTCTTCTCTCTTCATACATTTATTTCTTGGAATCTTCCTTTACATTTGATGGGACATCCTAAATTCCTCACCAAAGTTTCGCAAGGTTCTTCTCTTCCATATCCTTGAGTGTTTTAGCCTTGTTGTTTCTTTACCTAAACTACCCCCCTTTTAGAGGTACCAAATAGCTTCTTTGAGTATCAAAAATTGCACTATCATGTATGTATCGCATAGAAAGTGTACAATTACATCTACCCACGCTGCAGGGCTGAAGACAAAAAGCACAAGTAAGCAGCTGACAATAGAGAGGCATAAACACTTCCCTAAGTAATAATTTTATCCATTTTCTCTCTGTTTTAAAGTAATACATACACAAGGAGCCAACATTGTAGTAAAATCTTCGTGCTTGTTATTGCAGTGGGTTCTTAGGACTGTTATTCGAAAGTTAGCTGCTGAAATCTGGTACAGAGAGCTGTCATCTGCTGCCTGCCTACAAGCTGCCAATAGATTTTCATTTCTATTGCCATGGAAACAAAGGTCGGCATGACATAGAGAAAAAGAGGGGAGAAAAAAAAAAGTCTTTTAGACAGTCAGAGTTTTCAAACTTTGACCCAAGATGGAATTCACCTTTATTATCCATAAAGGTCACACTGAAAGAGTCAGGCAGGGATAGTGCCTCGCATTGTCCCTCGTTCTGATCTCCTGGCTGTCAAAACTGTGAGCCTGGCCAGATTAAGTCATGCATACCTTCTCTCCAAAAGGCAATCATGAGTGGGAAAGGAGGATGATTATTTGGGATTTGTCTCACCTGGAAGCAGGACAGTTGCTGAATGTGCCACGTGTGGGAATCTGCAAAGGACTTGACAAGCATCACAATCGCTTCAGGCCCTGCCTAAACACTCCCATATTGTATCCAGAAAATACATTAATCTGTAGGAGATGCATTTCTCACTGCTAGCAAAAAGCATTTCTGAACTATCAGCTAAAGAAGCTCCTTCAATACAATACTTCCATTACAGTATTGTAATAGAATAATCACAGAATAGGAGTCAAAATTTACCCAGGAACAACCCCTGTCACAGATTTAGTGGCCAATTCCCTGAGTCTATCAGGTATTGAGAGATTCATGCAGCTGTTTTTATTACACCTGACAGTGGCAGACTAGAAATGTTGCTTCTATAAACATTTACAAGCTTCCTTTCATCCATTTTTTCTCCCTGATGCTTTGTCTGTGTTTGTCACCAGGTGTCATTAACTGTGGAAGTTATCCCAACTTTTCCAATTTTTCCCCAAGTATCATTGACAATTTTGAGCAATCATTTAACTTTTAAAATTAGCAGAAGGAAAACTACAGTTTAATTAACAATTTGAATACACTATTGATCTCAGTTTAGTTAGCTGGTGTATTTATGGTCTGTTTATTAAATTGTTTTAATGATGCCTTGCTACTGCCTGCTTGGACCTTCTGTCCAGTACAGCTGCTATCTGATGCATCCTCCCCTCCCCCCCCATTTTTTAACTTCTTTTTGTATGACCTTTTCTTTCCTTCCTCTTACTTGAAGAGCACTAAGAGGGACCTGCTGGTGTTCCTCCTTGATCAGTGAAGTGTCCCCTGTGTTATTCTCTAAATCAGACTGTATAAGCCAAAGGCTTAAATACCTTGAAGCTTCTGCAACATGACTTTTCTTCAGACAGTCCATCATCTCCTGAGATCATACCGAGGCAATACACCTGGACACAGGTGTCCCTACAGGCTGGTCAGAGTCCTCTTTTAAAGAATTCAAGGACCAAAGTCACAGATAGTCTAGTTTAACATGATGCTTCCAGATCAATAGAGTGGAGCAGCAATTAGGGTTAGCAAAGGGTTACCACAGCTATTATTTCAAGGGTTTAACAAAAGATTTTCATAAAAGCAAAGCAGATATCTCTTTTCCCTCCATACTACCTATCTTTTTTTTCAATTATTTTTAAAAGAAGTTTACTCTAGCCTATATCACAAGCAGATGAAATGTCACAGTACATAAAATAACAGTTTGGTTTATATTTGGGTTTTGGTATTAAAAATTCAAGGATTGTATTTCCATTCTTCTAATTATATATGGAACGGGTAGCAGTGGCTCTCTTGAAATGAACAAGAAATGATTATTTAATCATGTAATCACTTGCACAGGGGAAATGAAAAGCAAAACAAGAAACATCACATGACTCACAAGGAAGTGCAAAAGCTGACAAGTGGCAGAGTCACTTCTCTGCCAGCCCACAGGGCTTGGAGATGCAATTAGATCCTGATGACCTGCAGACATTTACCCCACCTTTAAAGCTTGGTTCAAAGGAAGCCTAAGAAAAACCCTTCGATGAAACAGCTCTATTCTGCTCTGACAGCATTCCTGAGCACCTCCTGTGACCAGGAGAAGGATCTCCAGGGGGTTGCAGGCACTCTGAGAGGAAAAGATTAGGCAAGGGAAGTCAGGAATGATGAAGGTGGAGAGAGCAAACAGAGGCAAAGACAGAAGTGACATTCAGAGAATTAAGAGATGGAAGAAAGGGTAAGCAGAGGTGAAGAAAGATATGGTATTTTTTGCCCAGTGGAATCAATTGTGTTTCAAAATGTCAAGATGCTGCTCAAAAGAGGGATTGAGGACACAAAGAGAAAGTTTAAGGAAAAAAGAGGATTTGTGAAACTGCCACACAAACAACCCTCATAAAGTACAAGTTAAAATTTTGTATTTAATCAGTTCCTGCAGTGGGTGAGATCCATAGCCACTGGCCCTTGCACTTCCATCAGATTATTTCCTTGCAGTGGTTTTCAGGGAATCCTAAAGCTTGCCTTCCCTCCCAGGTCTAGTAAGCCATGTTTAGGACTGTTTATTTCAGTCACTAATCTCATATTTCAAGTACTACTGTCACTTGAAATACTAAGCATCAGCCACACACAGTTTTCAGTTTCTCAAGTTGCAACATTTTTTGCTTGAACACTTAAAGATTCTTTCAATTTAAAGTTTATGTCTTCTTTTAAGAAAAAAAAAGGAGAAAGCTTTTAATTCCTACTATTTTTTTTCATGGTTAGGACAAAAATAAAGCCACAAGTTTTCTGTTATAGTTATATGACAAAATAGGCTTGATGCAGTCTCAGACAAGACATACACAGAGCAGGAATAGCGCGAAGCATCACTTGCTGCTCCCAACTGATTTATTTTTCAAGACCTAGGGTTCCAAACTGAGAAACCTACTGAACAAAAAACATAAGGATGGATTGAAGCCTCTGTCAGACATACACAGGAAAGTCAAAGCCTCATTATTTTTTGAACAGGGCTTTTCTGAAACTCTGGACTCCTGTTCTGGGAAGCTCTGGCTGGACTTAAGAGTCTGTAGCTGAAGAAAGCACAAAAACCACTGTGAAAAAACAGTGCAAAGAGACAGGAATTTTTCTGGGCCTGTCTCCAAATAGAGTAACTGTTGGCTAAGCTTTGCAATTAAGTGAGATTTCTTTTTTCAGTTGTCTCAAAGCTTGTCAGGGCTCCTGGAAAACCTGTGGCTTCTCACAGGCCTGTTAAGCCTGGCAGCAAACATTAACTTCCTCTCTCTGAGTCAAGCACTCCAAAACAACGCTCCCATAATTCTGTCAGTCTCTTGTTCTCTAAGCTCGAAGAGCCAGTTATATGAAGTGACAATCAGAGAGAGGAGGCATCTTTGGCAAAGGTTTCCAGAGTCACTTTGGCCTCTCACATACCTGCAGGGAGATCACTCCACCCTGTTGCCCTCCCAGAACTCGACAGTTGTTTATATTCTGTGCTTCTGCACAAAATGTGTCTGATTTCATTATTTCAAGCACCAGCAACCCCACAGAATTTTATTCCTGAGCAGTGCCACATCAAGAAAACTCTTCCCAAAGACTTTTCAGAAAACCACTTCAGTGCCAGCATGGTCACACCATACTTTGTGTTTAGAAGTTACTCAAGTATGAATGATTTTTGCTCCTTGGAGAATTCCACACATGGAGCTGCTGCTTGACAAAGCCCAGTCCAACAGCATCTGCTCTTTAGTGAGCATCTCTTGGAGTGTCAATGACAGTTCTCTCATCAGTGCTTTGTCTCAAAAGGAGCACGAAACAAAACTTGATGCACGTTAAGATATTTTTTGGCATAATTGAAAGCAGGACAGAATTCTCCATTTATAAGAAAACGCAATTATTTTCTCAGGAGGTGTCATTTAAAAGAAGCCTATTTTACTCTATCGAAGGGTTCAAACTAAATGGACTTGAGGAGAGTAGCACTTTGAAGAAGTAAAGAACAACAAAGATATCTCCCCATTGATGAGTTTTGAAGCAGTGCTGATACAAGTGAGGGACAGGCTGATCCCAAATGTATTGTAGAAAGGTAATTACAAGGCTTCCTTTTTGTATATTTGTCTATTTATCCTTGGTGGTCTGCAAAACCATGCTAGTTCTAGTCATGCATTTTTTAAAATCAAATTAAAAGCTGTGAAAAGTTTGTGACGAAGAATTAATAATTTTTAAAGCATTATGCAACCATTTCTGTGGAATATTTATCAGACTAAAGAGTATTTTATCTATTAGAGAGTATATAAATCAATGTTTTCCAACATACTGTAGAAACTTGGTAAGAGAATGTAAAGCATTTCCACTTCCAAATTAATCTATTGGCAACCAGGCAAATAAATGTTAGAAAGATAAGTGCATTAGCACTTTAAAGGGGCCAGAACAAGAGAAGTTAAGGCAAAATCCATATTAGACAGAAAATATTATCTTGCCAATGCTTTTACACAGAATTTTAATTGGCTGCCTAGTGAGTACAAATTACCATTTGTGATTTGTTGCCACTACGACAATGTTTCAAATACAGTCATTTTGGAAAAAACCATGAAACAGATCTGCTTCATTTTCTGTATTCTAGTGCAGAAGTTCTATGACAAACAGTAATTGCTGTATCAAAGATGTCTAGCTAATTCTCAGTGTTCCACATTCATGCTGATATGCCGCAATTGGTAAGGCAATTGTTTTCCAATATTGCATTAAAAAATAACAGATAAAGACCTCATCCTGATTTTTCACTGGCAGAGGTGGGAGAAGCGAGGGGAAAAGGTTTTAATCTTTCACTCTGATTGATGCTGGAGATGACACTTCTTTTTTCCTTCTTTAATATGCATCTTGTGGTTTAATGCCAGCCAGAAAGTGAGGACCATAAGGACACTTGCTCCCTTCCCCCTGCCCTTCCTTGGTGGGATGGGGTGGAGAATTAAGGAAAAAAAAAGTAAAACTCAGGACTTGACATAAAAACAGTCTAATAGTTGAAGCAAATAAGATATGCTACAACTAATAGTAATAATGATTGTAATGAAAAGGAGACAGAGAAACAAAACCTGAGGGAAACAGGTGATGTGCAACACAATTGCTCACCATGCACTGAGCAATGATCAGTCCTGAGCAGCAATCAGCTCCTCAGAGCCAACTCCCCCAAGTTTATACACTGATTCTGGGGTATGGAACATCCCTTTGGCCATGCTGCCTCCCAGCTTTTTGTGCACCTGCCCACTGGCAGAGCATGAGACACTGAAGAGTCCTAGACTAGAGGTGACCACTACTTAGCAACAACCAAAAACATTGGTGTGTTACCCTCATTATTCCCATACTAAATCCAAAACACAGCACTGCACCAGCTACTAAGAAGAAAATGAACTGTCCCTGATGAAACCAAGATAATGCAGCTTCACAGGAAAAATATTGGGAAGATATAAATAGGAATTTCAGCTCAGAGACACTATTGTAAAAATAGCTTTTAAAAGTATAGATCTCTGTAAGTTGAGAGGATGTCTGGACATATTTTCTCCACCTTATGCTGACTGCCCTTTCAATCCAACCCCCTCCCTTCCTGTTCATCATTCACAGTGGTGTTATTCCTTCCTTGGACCTCTTCTTCTAGTTTTCCTCAGCCCTCACATTCCCCCTTTTACCCTACAATGTCTCACTCCATTTTCTCAACAGCATCCCCTAGAGCTGGCTAGGGAAAACTGAAGATAGAGGGAGTCTTTGTTGGAAGTTTACTGTGTTTGCCCTGCTACACTAATCCCAAAACTTCAGCTTGGTCTTATAGAGAGATGTTCTCTTTTGCAAAAAGCCAACTTCTCCAAACTTGCATAGAGCCCCCTGGTCAGGGGTCTGGGTTCTTGGTAACTCGACAGTACCACTGTGCTGACCACCCTAATTCTCCTTGGTATTCACAGCAGCAACTCAACAAGGGATCTGAAAGGCATCTGCCAGAGACTGTAGTAGATCATACACAACTTTAAAAGGGTCAGAGATCTACAAATTCTGTCCCAAAGAGCGCCTGGTCTGACTGCAGATTACATTGCCACAGTGGTTGTAAATAAGCTCAAAGCCCAAAGATTGGCTCACAGCATAAGGAAAAGGTTCTTTCAGCACACACACACACACACACACACACACACACACGGCAGCAGGTGCTCTGACATGATACATCTTTGTATCCATCTCAATAATCTATAGAAAAGATAAATAATGATGTCACCGAACAAAAAGGTGTTCTTTTCTTAAGAATGATGAGCTCCCAAACTGAACGGTATCGAAGAAAACAATCTATCAGAAAACAAAGCCTCTCTTTGAGCAGATGAAAAAGAGCTCTGAAGTTTGCCTGCTTTGCCTAGAGCACTTTAAAACATCCCTTTGTACAGGATTCATTTACTTCAACCTTGTTATCACCCCATCTCCCTCTCTGTTCATCACTGGCCATCATTAAGGTCTTTTAAACTCTAAAGGTTAATTACAACATAATTGTTCTCCTTACAGTGACTGATACCTGGATATGCCAGTTTTCCCCATTTAAGCAACAAATAAAGAAATAACGAAAGCAATGGAACTGACCTATTCTTATTTAGGCTCCGTTCTGAAAGAACTTTCTTAAATATTGATAAGCAATTCCTATGCCAATAAAATCTAACCAACACCTATATAATTTACATAAGTCAGTGGGTTGCCTTGAAAAGGGGTTTTAAACGAATTGTGGGGAGGGAGATAAAACTACCTTTGTGATCCATATTTTTCACATCGGATGCAAAATACAGCAGTAACTGTCAGACTGCAGCTGCAGCAGCTGAGCAGTTTATGGAATTTGTAAGCAGGATCTGCAATGGGTTTCAACTTTGCTACTCACACAAGAACACACAGCTTCAATCTGGAGTGGAGCTCCAACTCTGGTTATCAGTCAGATATGGAGAAGTACAAGTAAATCGTAACACAAACAGAGATACATCTCCTCACGCCCGTTTCCTCAGGATCCCAGACTTCAGTTTTTGTTCTTTGGCTTTTAGATTGAGTTTCCTACCACAACAGATGAGACATTCAGAAGATGTGGCAGATCAGCATTACAAATGCTTAGACCACTTTTGGGTGACAGGCTAAACTTTATGTATAGTTTAAAATGTTAATTATTTAATTCTAATATTCAGTCATTTTTATTATACTTGTGGTTTATTTTCATCGTGAGTGGCATTATGGCAAATAGGACTGCTAGTCTAAAGAGAGGCCATGAGATAGGAGATTTGAAGTGGCTGACGGAAAATATCCAGTCTGATTAATAAGATAGAGAGCAGGAGTCATGCTTTTTAAAAGCCCAATATATATTTTTGATGATGTCAAATCAAATAATCATATTAAGACACAGCTTGAGATTCAATGACAGTGTGGACATGTTTTCAAAAGTCCATCTGTGAGGAAAAAATGACAGAGGACGAGCATGTGAAGCAGTGAGAACAGAATATCATTGATAATTTAGTGGGAGACAATATAAAGATCTCCTGTGTTTTGGTGCTTTAATCTAAGTAGCCAGTAGAGAGACAGCTGTTGGTGGCAGATGTGAATAAAGTGTCACTAATAATCACCATTTTAGAGATATAATGTGTATTCCACATGCAGCAGGGGAAAGGGAAAAGTCTGACAACGAGAGAGGCACAAAAATTAGAGAGAGCAGTGAGAAAGAAACAGGTGAGAGAGGAAAAGGGAAGGCATGAATGTGAAATACAAACTTGTGCAGTAGGCTGAAAAGAGAAAGAAATAAAGGTCACAGTAAAAAGAAAATTAACTACTAGACAGAAAGCAGACATCAAAATGCAGAGCAAAATGTTGTGAAAGGCCTGGGAGAGTACAACACGGATAATGGTTGTGAAACTTGCTGCCCCAAAGAAGAGGAATAAAGAAGCCATCTCTTAGACAAGTGAATAGGGAAAAGCAGAGAGGGGTTTTGAGAGAAAAAAAATTGTTATTGACAGCAAACATTTTGACATTTGGTAAATCTGAATTAGCTTAGATTCATTGGTACCAATTCTGGGGAGTGAAATTACTGTTAGAGATTAAAAATCTGTGAAAATCTGATTTTAGATAAGTGGCATTTCCAAATGCTTATGTCCTGAATTACAGATTGAAACATATATCTCATTGGACATTCACCCTGAATATTGCCAGCACAACTAAACATTTCACAAAAGGACATCTCAAGCTGTAAAAGCCTGTACAACCCAAGACAAAGGTAATTAAAAAAAAAAAAAAATCTAAATTACTATTTTCTCTGCTGGTCTCTTTTCTAATTTAGATAAAATTTTGGGTTCCAAAGGTAGATTTTGGTTTTCATTTCCTTTCTAAAATATTAAGGGCAGTTGCTTGTCCTTGCAATTCCTGGAATTAGTTAAGAGATGAAGTTTGCTTGCATGCAAGCTGGGAGTGTTTCGATTCAAGTTTCTGGCAGAAACACATCAAATGTGAGTGCCCACAGTACTTTCTGAAAGGTGTTCAAAAGTCTCACTAATGTTACAGAAGATGTGGTAAAATCCAGACGAAAGCATTGCACTTGGGAAAAACCACTCAGTTACAGGAAAGGAAACTATTGGAAGATGTTATTCTCACTCTCTTTTGAGGAGCCTTACGATCATTTTCTCATTCACATCTCAGGTAGGAACATCTTTGGAGCAGCCATTGCCTTTTGTTTGAGCAGCTGACTGCACCTTAAACAAGGTTTAGGCTCACAAGCTTGAGGTTAGAAATATTTGGGTTTATTCCTGTAGTATCTGTTGGCCTTTATCAAGTTGACTTTATTATTAAATCAATGCCATATATTTAAAGATCTAATGAATATAAATATTTATTGAGAAATCTTGGTTTTGTCTCTCAAACTCTCTACAAAATAAGCATAAAGTTTTCTTCTACAAAAGTCAGGCATGAATGTTCTGTGTTGTACTGCCAAACTGAGCATATTGTTATTAATATTATTAATATTAAATTAATAAACAAGTAATCTTGTTGGCAGAAGTCTCTCTCAAGAATCTTGATAAACAGTTTGGTTGGGTATCTGTTAAAACTTTGGACTGCTTAAAACATTCTTCTATTATGGTAACAAGTGTCAAGCATCAAAAAAAAATATTACTTGTTTATTTCCCATGTCAGTCTGCCTCGTTGTGTAATTTTCATTTTCTGTTTACCCTCCTAAAAATGAAAATATAAAGTAAGGGTGGTAGAGAAATTTAACACTAGTTGGTAGTGAAAACATCATCATCATTTAAAATCACACCATGGCATTTAAAACTTTGTTATGATAAACTACTGGGGTTCGTTTAGCTTGTGAATCACTTAGACCTTTCACTTCAGATGAAGAAATGACAAAGCAAGAGTTCATGCAATCATGTAGTAATACATAAAATTAACCAGTCACCAGCTGCTCCAGCAGAATTAATGAAAATGTGGAATACAGATTTCTTCCTGAGCAAAATGAGATTACACACCTGGGAATATGCTTAATCTCACGAGGACAAGGTGGCGCGGTTACAGCAATACAGTGGAAAATGACAGGAAAACCCAACAGGTACTTAGAGCAAGCCTGGACATACCCCGTTTTCAACAGAATGCATTTCTTCTATCACCATGTTTTATAAGCTATTCCTACATTAGCTGAAATATTCTGCAGGTTTCCTGCTGGAGCTGTATGGAGACCTCTCTTCACAAAGGAGAAAAACCCAGTCCAAATCCCTGTTCAGTCTCTGGCTGTACTCAGACTCCCTGCAAGGCATCACACCTCACCTAGAAAAAAAGCACATGGCTGAAATTTTGATGGCTGGTGACAAACTGAGCTCAGAAAGCTTGAGAAAGCTTGTTAAATTTCCTTTGAAAAGACAATTATTCAAAATTCACAATTAAAAAAACTAACAACTCCCACCAACCTTTTTCTCCACCATTTCATTTGGAGCAGTCGAATATGTGCAAAGGCTACGGTTTGCAGTATTTAGTACAAAGTTTCATTGAGGTATCTATGCAAAGGAACAGCTTTTTAAAAAACATTAACAAGTGACTACAGATGCTTCACCAGAGCTTTCTCATTATAGCAAATGACTTTGCAGCACTTTCTTTAGTGCCACACAGATGTCCCATCCAGCGTGAGAGGGGATGCACACTCTGGTTTTTAAATGCACCTGAAAGGAAGCCAGCCCAAGAAAACCAGAAGAATGTGTTAATGGCCCACCTACAAGTGATACTCTCCAAAGACCCATGGCTCAAAAAAAAAAAAGACATTCTCTAATCACATTGACACAGTGCATTCAATTCAGTGACCATTCCACAGCTTTCAGCACAGGTATGTGGAATTCTGCCATGGGATCTCGGAACCATAAATGGCTATAAGCGTTGGCAAAATCCTCCTCAGGTTCTGAGAACTACTAAAGATTTACAAAAGCAAGCTTCCAGTCTTGAGAAAGGATACGCCAGGGAATTATTATGTCCAGTAATACTTAACAATTAAGCTGAACTTGGCATAAAAATCTTCCAGGTGAAGTCAGATCTCTCTGTCACGATGGTGGCACCACTGGCCTTACTGGTGCTGCCCACCTTTGCTTACCAAGCCTGATCCTGACCAAAACACAGCCTCGGAAGTGCCCAAGGTTGGGGCTATCCCTGGCTGCCCACCACAGCTATCCCTGCCTTGATCCCTGTCTGGGGGCAGTGGGACAGGCCCTAGTTCTCCCCCATGGGGACCCCCACCACTGCTCCTGGTGTTGCCTATGTTATAAATACATATTATAATATTGGCTTTCCACAAATATTAAAGGATGTTATATGTATAATGTTAGAATAGCTTTACTATAAGGATATAGTTGGGTTTTTTTCCCTCTCTGTTATTAATAGTAGTAAAATAGCTGATATAGTTACGCTTACAGCAATTGAACTGTCTGGTTAGTTGGATAACACCCAGGGAACGTGTGGTGAGGCTCCCTCTACTACTGACTCACCAACTATCAGCAACTCCCATCTGCAAACACCATGGACCAAAGCCCAAGCTGGAGGTGATAACAAAAACGGACTAAAACCACAGCCAAGGAATGCGCATGCTCTAAAAAGGCGGACCCAAGGAGGAGCCCTGCTAAACAGTTCCTGGAACTTGGAAACTAGTTTGGAGGGAAAGTTGGAATATGTATAATCATTTATGAATATGCATTATACTGATGTAACGGCAAAGGTATATAACGAGTGTCCCCACAATAGCTGGTGTGCTCTTGGCTGAGTGCCAAGGGAACCCAGCGCTGTAACTTTTGCTTTATTGTTTTTGTCCCTTGTTGTCTCTTTATTAAAACCTTTAAATCCTAACAGAAAGGTGAACCTCGTTTTTCACACCTAAGAGCAAAAGGACGAAACCTTGCAACAGCGTAAAAGTGGTAGGATAAAAGCAACTCTTTGATGAAAGCTTTCAGGTGCACAAATATGGCTCTGCACATGCGTGAAAAAAAATTACTACAATTTTTATAAGGTTAAATAATCAATATATCTAGCAGGTACATCCAATAGGAGAACAGTTGCCCCAGTAACCCACCCTTGGGTCAGCCCCTTGGAATTGGTCCAGGGGCTTCTTTGCCCCACTTCTTGTTATGTCTCAAGTTCTGGTGGAAAAAAAAAGTCTTTGTCCGAAATTCTCTTCTTAAGGATAAGACTAAACAGAATATCAAGAATTTATTAATGAGGATTTGCTAAACTGTGAGAGAGGGCAGGAAATGTACTAGAAGCTACACAAAATTCATATTAAAAATCCACAAGGCTACAAATACATGAAAAATATATAAAAAGCTGAAAAAAATCTTCAGGCATGACCGGCACCCTGGCCCACATGAAGCTGCAGGCCCTCACTGTACACCCACAGGAAGATAATATCAAGGTCTTCCCCCCTCCCCATCTTCCCCTCTTGTCTTACCCACATACACTGAACATTTAAGATACAGTGCATGCTTACTCCAGCCTGATTTCTTGTTGCTCTATCAGGTCCTCTAATCAGTACAATCAAGAGTACACTTATTACTTTCTAAGCACGTATTGCAGTTGCAATTGTTAGGGTAACAAATAGAAAAAAGGAACAGCAAACCCCTTTGCTAGTTGTTTTCAGCATTCATCCATTTCACTGTAGTATTTTTAGCTTGCTGCTTACTATTATTCACTTATTCCAAAGCTGAGACTTGTGAAAGCTTTCAGGAACTGTGGGTGAAAAATTCCTTTCAAGACCTTCAGCTAGGGACAGCAATGGCTTTGCCTTTCTTTTGCAAAAAACCTCTCAGGACAAGCACAATGCATTTGTAACAATTCGAGTAAGACTGTTCTGCAGCAACTTTCTTTATTATTGTGTGAAACATCATTGTCTGTACCCTTCAAAAAGACCTCAAAAACGCAATTCACCACAATATTCTTATTCACAATGTATCCATTCTTCTTTTGCATTTACATTTGAAAGTACTGCTCCTGGACTCCACCACAGAACGGTATTCACAAGATTAAGCACTTCTGTCCATTGAAAGGATACCTTTGAAAAAGTGAAAAGTTTGGTTCTAATTGAAGAGAACTTAATTTCTTCAACATGCTCTGTTATCTACCTTTATAAACTCTGTTCCAACAGCCCTGATTAGGTCCTTTTTTATCTAGTTTTTCTGTACTGAGTGATTACAAGACAAGTCACTCAGAAGATACATCACGTAGAAAAAAAAAACCCCACCACATTTAGGCTTGGGAATAAGCTGTACAACAACAGAGGAGTTAAAAAAGAATGACAAAACCATTATGTTTCGAGACAAAAGAATGATGGGTGGAAGTTGGCTAAATCAATAACTAATTGTAAAGTATGCATCCAGTCCTAGAGGTGATCCAATAATTGAAATCTGCTGCTGGTCACCTGAGTCCTGTTTAGCAGGGTCAGCTCATAATTCAAGTGACTTTTGCACTTCTCATTGATTTTATTTAGCAGCAGATTTGTGGTTTAGATAAGACTATTCATTCCTCAGCACTAGTTCAGATTCAATGAAAGCTCGATTAAACTTGATTAAATATGTTTGTATTTAATCTTAAAAAACTTGCAAATAAGAATCTTTTTTGACCATATACTAATAACAAAACTGTGCACAATAAAAACTGCTGGGTTTATTTTCCTCTTTAAACTTACAACATTCATAGGAATACTGTATTATTTTCACAATTAAAAAAAAAAAAGGCAAGTTGATAATCTTTTTCTGTAAATATTAGTTATCAGACCTAGGGACAGTTAGAGCAGTAGGAGATGAAGGTAAAAAAAGAGAGAAAAATCTCTAGAAATTAGAGAAGTTGTCTCAATTACAGAATCACACACATTAGTAAACCAAAACTGCTCTTTTTGCAGTTTGTCATGCTGCTTCCCCAACACAGAAAAATATCTTTCCTCTTTTTCTGTGATCTTTGGCAATTCTATTTTATATTACATGGACCGAAGGGAGAAAATAATAGGGTAGATACTGTTTTCAGGAGTCATCCTTGCTGACCTGCGGTGGGACACTAGATCTCCTCAAAGCTTCACTTTGTGTCTGGCACAGGGACCGTGGAGATGAGGACCTGAGTGTAGGGAACAGTATTAACCAGATTTTTATATCCCGCTTTTGCAGAAAGAATATATTTCACTTTTCATTCATGTGATGAGAATGTATTTCAGTCCTCACTCACTTGTGATAGCTCAGTGGTGTCAATGGATATTCCTTTTCCCTGTCCCTATAATTCCCATTTCCATACCTTCAACTGTTAAAGCTTTGGTTTATTTCATGTTCTTTTCGCCTTTTTCTTCTGCCTTTCTGGAGTCATCCAGAAAAGAGCCAATATCAAAGGAGCTAAGAGGGAAAACATCTGCAACAGCTACTGGGAGGTGAAGAACCAGGATGCTCAGGCACAGGCAGCAAAGATCAGGGACAGAAACAGAAAACTGTGTTCCAACTCCTAGGCTGCCAACAGTTCTCTTTGAGAGCCCCAGCAGTTCAGCACAAGAAGAAAAAAAGTCGCAACAAAGTTGTGGTCACACAACCAACACAATCAGGATGAGAAATAAGAGCAACCTCAAACTTCTTACACCTTTCAGCCCTATGGCATGTGCAATTCAGGCAAATGAATATTTCTGAACCAAGAGGTTCTAAAAACCTGCTCTAAAAACCTGAATAATGTTCTGCAAGTACTTGCTACATTTTTTTTTTGTTTGTTTAATCTTACCTTTAGCATTTCAGGCTGAATATTTCGGTGATGCTCTGCTACAATTTGCTATTGCCCTGGTTCCCATTCCTAAACCATGACAGAATTCACCAGACAGAAGGTGCAACAGTGAGAAATAGAGAGCGAGGTCTATGAATTCTTCTTTTTCAGACCCACAGCAGCTTACAGTGCCATTATAAGCTTTGTGGGTCATGGATAACTGAGCAAGTGATACCAAAGTTGTAAGATTTTGATTTAGAAGCAAAAATAAGCTGTCTGTCCCCTTAACCAGTTGTTTAGCAAATGCTTCTTGACCATTTCACTAATTTCTAGCATGAATTCATAGGCAACATGATGAGATGGTAAACTCAATCAACTTGTAAAATAAAAACCCTCAAGTATCAGACTCTCCATGTGTATTAAAACCATCAGAAGGAACTGAGATGGGAAGAGGACTGAATTTTGTTTTACAAGACCATCTTCACAGTTTTCTTTGCAAGTTCTCCAATTTATTTATGATGAGATGTTTAAAGTAATATTTACCAGTCCTAGGTCTCCCATGTAAATCAAGAATGCCTCCATTAAACCTTTTTTCAATATTCCTTCATTTCTGGGACAAGAATCATGGGATTGAAAAGATGACATCTTTACTAGTTTATCTGATATTAACTAGAAGTAAGCTGTAAAATATAGACCACTTCATCTTCTCTCTATGGTTTTTTTCATTGGTTTTGGTTTGGTTTGAAAGTTTGCTGTCAGTGTTCTACATCCTAAGTAACATGGATCTTCCTGCTATTTTCTTGTCTACTTCTAACACAGCAGAGACAGAATACTTTCTGATTTTTAAATGGTAAGAATTTAGGCAATTTATACAGAAGCCTTCCTCTAAGTCAGTTTTTAACTGAACTGGCCCCTTTTGTGAATGACTCTGGAATAAACAATATCATCTGGTGCACTACAACAATCATAGATTAAAAACTTGCTTCTTCACCTGAGTGAGTTCTCATAGAGAAGCCCAAGAAAACATCACTTGTAACCTATCTTGTCTGAACCAACAACTCTAGCAACAAAGAGAAAATCTAGTCCTAGGCCTGAAGAAATGCAGCTTCCTAATTAATATAGATAGCAGATAATGAAACCTAGTCTTATGTCCTGGCTAGAAGCTGTTGAAAAGGAGAAAAAAAAAAAACAAAAACAAACAAACAACCAAAACCAGATCTTTAATTCTCAGGTAAGCAGAATATAAAAATTTAAATTCCTATTTCTGTTGCATAGAGCAGTTCTAACACAATTCCCATTTGTGCTGGCTGGGAGGTGCCCTTTGACTCCTGCCTAACACAGGGTGCAGGACTTCTATCGGCAAAATTGCACTCTAACAGGTAAATTGCAGAGAACAGTTCAGAATTATGCTGATCTAGGAAAAAAAAAATTTAAAAGAGATACAAAAAAACCTATCAGCAAGCCTTATCATATTGCAGGCCTGCTGCCAAACCTCTGAGCTCTGCAAATATGAGAGGTTTGAGGCATTAGTGTAGAAAACACAAATGTTCCCTACTCCCCATATAATTTGCAGGAAGTGTTGCATCTATGTAATCAAAACTTGTGTTTAAATATGCCATTTTCCATGAACATGACAACTTTATTAAACTACATTGGGAGCTAAACAAACTGGATAAATACCCTAGAATTGCTTGCTTCAGGAGTTTTAGGTCAAATTCTGTCACACTAATTGCTGCTCATAATAATTGACATTACAGCTGTATCTGTACAAACAACTTTATTCACTCCAAACCTCAAATAGATGCTTCAGGATGGCTTGTGCCCATGAATGAAGGCCCTTAGTCCACATAAAACTTAATTTCAGTGCTCAGAAATTAACATCCTCTGGGCTATCATACCATGCAGCTGTGAAAATGCCCAGGCCTCAAATCCTGAGTTAGGGAGCCTTTAGACCGTGCTCTGCTACATGAAAAATCAATCCTATAATGCAGTGACCTTCTGGTTCTTCAAAACAGTCATTTTAATTTTCACCTTGCCCAGTCTGTACCTGAGGCAGAGTGGTGGCACTTTCATAGAGTATCATTTCACACCAACTGAGGAGCTGTTTTGAACAGTGCTTCAGAATAATATGTTTTTTTGAAGGAGTGTTATTTTAATATAACTTTTACACATAGGGCCTCTTCTATTTTTGAAAAGGCCAGTAAAAGACTTATCAGCAGTTTGGATAGAAGGAGAAAGAAGGGACAGAAGAAGGTGATTGTTAGCTAGAAAATCCCCTGGCATCTGTGCTTGCTTGATGAAACCCAAGCCAGGATTGAATGCAGATCTGTAGTACCTGATTTCAAGCTAAAGGTAAGAGCTTGAGCTCAGCTCTTTAAAGGTCAATCTGTGCAAGTATGAGGTTGTATCTTTAAAAGGAATGGGAGACTTCAGCATGAGATACTCCTTACTGGAGGATGGAAAATACAATGCAAACTTTTGCTTCAGTATTGTGCCCTCTAAGAAAGCTCGTGCGATTGTCCAATTTCTGCACCAGACAGGGTTCATTTCTTTAGTGTCCACACAGACCAGGTAAAACTACCAAACAAACCCCCTCCAGCTGCACAGATCACAAACATGGCCTAAATTTGATGAGGAGTTCCAAGATTAGTCCTGGAATACCAGCTAATACCCTGGTAATATTTGTCAAAATACTGTATAGAATTAACCTTTCCTATATATTTTAAGTCAAGTTGTTTTTTTACCTGTCAGGCCTTCAAACTGATCCTGCACAATGATTCTAACAAAGTCCAGTGTATCCCTGAATTACACCCAGTTACCTCTAGGAGACTTTCATGTTTGAAAATGCTGTAGAGGCAAAACACCTTTTAAACTCTTTATGTTTTTACATTAAATTCTCTTTACAGGTTTTAAACTCTTAGTAGTCACATGTGGATAAAGAATCAACCATGCCTTTGTTTTAGCTTATCTAAAGATTAAAAAAACCTTAAAAACAGGCCACGGAAGAAAACCATCATATGTTTCTAACAACACATCTGATCTGACCAGCATAACAAATGACAGACAAAATGCCACCTCCAGATTTGCTTTTAAGAATACAGAAGGTTGTTGTTTCCATTGCTTTTTGCTACTATGAATCATGCTCTTGAAAGTACTGTGCAACAATTTGACACTGCATATTGTTAATCCTAAAGATTTTATATGGAAGTTTTAATTAATATTGCCAAGTTCTAAACCTCCTTAGACAGCCTCCTTTGTGGTTTACCTGCGAGTTTCTGACAGACTTCGCAGAATATATCAGACAGGTACTACATTAACTGTTTTTCTTCGCTCAATAGAATAATTTTCAGACTGCAATATACTTGCCTTGATATATTATGACCATCTAGGCTGTTTTCTCTTACCTTTCATCTCTGAAAGCACAAATGCTCAAACTAAGAACAGAAAAGAAGTTCAAGTCCCACAGTATTTGAGGCGATTCAGATGGTGAAATAAGCCAAAGTACTACAATTACTAATCCTCTGAACCACTAAATAACAAATCAATGGACACTTCCAGCTTGTTGCTTGGATCCAGCCTTCTACTAGCTATGAGAGGTTGCCTTTATAGTGCTGCATGTGTTGCAGGTGGGTTTGTCAAAGTGTGCTATAATTAAAATTATATGTGTTAGTTAAATTATATTGCAAACATCTGCAGTTTTCACCACGCAAGCTTCATTAGCACAGCAACAGCCTCGGAAATACAGCTTAAGCTAAAAGCTCTTCTAAATTTCCAGTGACCTTTGAATCTTCTCCTGTCTTGCAGTCAAATATCTCAGCCTCAAAATTGTTTCCTTAACATAGTCCTGGAGATGCTATTGGCTACTGAGAAACACTGTTCATTCTGCAGTGAGAAAACAACAATCAAATATTAAAGGAAAACAGATTTTATACAAAAGCTATTTGTTTCAATTCCCAGATAAGAAGAACAGATCATGATGTGTTTAGATACTGCTGTGTTAACACTCCTAGTTAAAGGATAATTTTACGTACCTTGAGATGTGATGAAAATGAGATGGAATGTGACTTTAAATTCATGTTAAATGCTGTATTTAGCAGTTCCTAATCAACTACAAACCAAGAATCATCTACAAAATAAAGCATAGAGATTTTAAACAGTTTATTAAGATGGTAAAGGATTAATGTAGCTTTCAATAAAAATCTTTGAAATGCACAAATAATGCAGGTATGAAGCCTAACCTCATCCAGTCAGACAATGAAAAATGACATATAAAATACAAGATAAATGTAACAAATTTACATGTAGCTAGATACTGATAGCAACATTTTATCCCACTGGTGAAACAATGAACAATAATTATTACTAATACTCTGTTATTTTGATTGATACCCTAAGGTCAAAAAAAGAATCAGCTTGGTTCATCATTAAAAAAAACACTGGACAATTTAGCAATAACAATCACAAGTCCTGCTGCCAAGCCATGGGACATGTTAGATGTAAACCTGTGACCCTTTTTAAAGATGCCAAGGCCAAAGGTGGCGACATTTGGAGTAATTTTTGTAATTTGGTACCTGTGAAGCAGCAGTTTTTGGAAAGAATGTAATACATCATACATCACTGCAGAGTTGTTTGCCTGTGCTAAACAAAATAAATTCCTCTAATTATCTATGTATGTCAGTGTATTGCTGATTCACAGCTTCTCTAATTTCGACTGTTTGGCATTTTGCCCTGGATTTGCTTCAGGCCTCTGTCATTTGTCTTTGCAACTGAGTAATCGTTTCCTTGGCAAAGGATGCGACACTTATTGTGAGATACTAAGTAGCCAAGCAGTTGTTTCCTTAAAGACAGCGGGGAGAAATACGTTTTGAATAAAGAAGCTTTTAAACTAAATAGAGTAAGTGGAAGGGGTTTAAGATGTATTTTCCATTTCACTGAGGGGTGATATTGCGCCATTTGTTTTCCACCAGTATGAAGTAGTCCAAGAAGTTGTTTATATTCCCACACTACAGTAATGAATGCTTGTAGGGATTTAATCTAGGAGATGACAGCAAGGCTGACAAGGACACTAAACAAAAGGAGAAGGAGGAAGGAGCCTGGAAATAAAATGGAGGGTTTAAAATAAACCAGTGGGACATCTTAACTAGGGCCGCCATCGAAGATTACCCAGTAGTCTGAATTCCTGAGAATATTCCTGAGAAGTCTTGCTGCATGGAAATTGTGTTTATGCATGTCAGACAAACCTGAGAACTGCTGTAAACAGTGAAAGCAACAAACAAAACAGTAATGGGACATGGTGGAATTATTAGGGGTAACAACTTAAAATGTAATCTCAGGCCTGTCTCTTACTTGTACTAATCTTATTCTCTGTTGTTAAACACATTTTTGATGGGGTTCGGGCCTAGATCTGTGCATAAATCAGATGGCTGCCAGTGAATAGATCACACTTGTCAGCTCAAGATCCAGCAACTAAGGCTATCACTCCTGAGAGCCACAGAAGATGGAAGAATTGCAGAGAAATTTCTGGGAGGGGTGATAGGGGAAAGATGATCTTGAAGTATTATTTTGTGTAGACTTTCAGGACTGAGTTCAGTAAATTGCTTTATCACTGGATATCCCAATGCCTAGTGAGACAGACATACAGTATGTTCACTCACAACACAATGGGGGTAAATAACTTGCAGCATAGCTCCTCTTAAATAAGCACACTTTGGGATTCTGGTGGTATTGAAAAAAAACCCAGTTTCTTTCTAATGCTTTGCACGAGACCGGAGTTTAGAGGCAGGAATCTGAACACAGAAATGATGGGCTAAACCTCAGATTTTGAAAGCTACAGAGATTGTGTAGCTCTGGACAAACCATTTCAAGTAGAAGAACTGCAAGTCAGTCAGTTTAAAATAAAAATAACCCACGGATTGTGTTGTCTGTACCTGCACAAGGCTGCTTATTTCCAATACTTACCAAAGGAGACTACAGTGTGATGCAGGGAGGAGATTGTTTGCTGAAGGATCTTGGCCTTGTCTGTGGCCTTCACCTACAAATGCTGAGAGAAAAAGGGTAATTAATTCTTCAGCATTCAGCCATAATTTATAATTTAGTGGGATAAAAGCAAACAGAGTAATAATTTAATAAGTAATTTTTAAATTATCATCCTGCTATTAACAAGAAAATTGAAATTAACAACACATTTAAATATTTATTTGCCCTTCTTCCTCTTTCTTGCCCCTTCCCTGTGGTAGCCAGAGGTCCCATGGGACCCTGCCCAGGGTCCCATATCAGCCCCTGGGACTGTCAGCCCCTGTCCCCAGAGGCCACAGCAGGACTGGTGTCCACAGGGAATGTCCCCACCTTGGCAGAGGCCTGAGGCAGGAGTCCCTCCGCTCCACAGACCATCAACAGCCATGGCAGGCAGCAAGTCCTCCATCAAGGCAACCTTGAAATGCCTGGAGGCAGGGCAGGAGATCCAAGCCAGGGCTCTGGGAATTATGCCATTTTGTCTCTGGGCTTTGTCCTAAAATAACCCTCTCTAGCCAGTGCTTGAGATTTTAGTGAGACTTTAGGAGTAGCCTCTGGTACAGGGTGGTCCTCAAAACACACACTCCCACCTGCCAAAACCTGGCTTTCCTTTCCTCAGAGCTAACAACAAACAGACCTAAAGCCTGGGGTATTTCAGGATAATTCTTGCTCGTATCCATTTTAAGTGCAGGGGAGAGGGTTCACTCTGCTTTCAGGTTTCCCTCTACAATCAGCACATGGAGGGGCACGGCAGCACTTCCCACAGGATCCCTGAGCCAGCACACAGGCACTACATGAACCCCGAGGCACAGCAGGGCTCTTCTGGCTTTGTGCGCAGCTCCTGGATGAAGAAACACAGCCCTGATTGCCCCACCCCGAGTAATTTGTGCTCGTAGACCAAATGTCAAGATAAAAAAAAATCACACTTTAAATTATCGTGTCACAGCCACAGTAAGGAGGGTGAAACTACAGCTTAGCATTTGCTTCACCACTGATTAGTCACTGTAAATATATTCAAGCAATTGTGCTTCAGTGTAGAGGGTAAATGACTTTTTTTCTCAGGGGAGCCATGTAGCTGTGGAACAACTTTATAATGTGAGATAAACTTCTGACACACCAGTCATAGATGGGGTTTTGACATTTAAGCACTTCCCTGGCTTCTGGGTGTCATGTTAAATAGAATACATCTTCTCTGGTGAAATAGACCTGTAAGACAGAAATATGTTGCACATGGTATAAACAGGGAGGATTTCCTGTTTTACTGCCTTGTAAAAAGGGAGAGATGCTCAGTCTCCTGCGGCACAGGTTGGGAGAAAACATCCAGACATTTTATCTTTTCTTCTGCAACTAGTTCATGCCTACTGGTATATGACATCTAATGAATCTGTTCTTTTAAAATATTTTACTTAATGCGGTTATACTGCTTCCTTTTCTGCACAGCCCAATAAGATGAGCAGCATCCAGATCTATAATAAAATTAATACTTGTCAATACTTGCTTTACCCTTTTTTTGGGGGGGGTACAGATCACTTTGTCTAACAGGCATTACAAGAATTTTGGGGACTTTTGTGCTTCCCATTCAGTCTTGTGTTGTGAAAGAATATACCTGGCAGAGTATTCAAATTCCTGCTTTGTGCATTGGGAGATATTTCATTCTTCATTAAGTTAAGTTGTCATTAGGGCCCGATCACCAAAATGAACAATTTTTCAAGGCTGTAAAAGAATACTGTGCACCACAACTAATTTTTTCCTGTGTTCTTTCAGGGGAGCAAGTAGTCAATGTAAACAAATCTTCCTTATTGTCTTTACAACAAGAGTTTCCTCAGATATCGTTTCAATGCTTGGATTCTCTTTTAAGAAACTGAATTATGGAAAACAGATTCTCTACAGAATAGTCTTCAAGAAGGTGGATACAAAGGATAATAGGATAATAAAGGCCCTGATTAAGTCTGTAAGGGCAGTGTTACTAAAGAGAAGGACAAGCTTCACACAATTTTCTGGGGCATTCACACTTGGCCATTAGAGAGAGCCATACTAAGATGCTGCTTTGGTTCTTTTGAGGTTATAGAATAAAGAAAGTCTAGATAAAAGTCTTCAGATTGATGTTAGTTTATAATCTGATTGATTAACATTCAGCCCTCCACATTGGTTACCTATGGGCACATACTGCATGCAAATACATCAGTGTTACAAATAACAGGTCCAGTCAATTCAAAATGTACTAGTTGAGATCAAGTGGCATTGAAACCATCATAAGAATTAACAAGAGTTAAAAAAATAAAGCATTGCTGTAGCTAGTTCTTAATTACATTTAAGCTTCCTCAGCTGTACTTAACAAAAGATCCAGTACACACCCTAGAGTTTCTTATATCTCAAGGACCAGGAATTTCCTGTGGCTCAGTAATAAAGTTCAACATTTCTATTTCTATATTGTCGGCAAATTGTGCATTAAGTCATTGTAGAGTACCTAAAAAAGTTCCTGCAAATGTACCAATGGATTGGATATTTCAACATCCATAGACTGCAGGTGATTTATTGCCCTGCAGTCTGCAGCAAGCAACTTTCAGACACAATATGTTAGCACCTGGACAAATTACAGTCATTATTCCTTCATCTTCGCACCATCGCATCACCCCAGTGATAAAATCTGCTTTTGATTCAATAAGAAGGTTGTTGGAAACCATGCATTTTCTGCTCCCGAGAGAAAGACACTCATTTCCACTTGGAATCAAACAAAAAACCAAGCTATCACAGAATCATAGAATATCCTGAGTTGGAAGGGATCCATCAGGATCATTGAGTCCAACTCCTGGCCCTGCACGGCATACCCCAAGAATCACACGCTGTTCCTGAGAGCATTGTCCAAAAACTTCTTGAACTCAGACAGACTTGGTGCTGTACCCTCCACCTGGATTTCTTTAATTTTTTTTTAATTTCCCAAGAGATTTATTGTGATCTACTTACAGAAACTTATTTTTCCCACATGTGACAAAATAATATTCTTGCCGAGAGGATAATCATATTTCAGTTCTTTATATCATGGCTCTTGCTTATCTTTTTGCTCAGCTCGAGTCACTTATCTGCAATAAGACAGCATATCATCTAAACTTTGGTGAAGTGGTCCCTGATTTGGAGGGTCACTGCTGGTGGTGGAGGCGCCACACCCTGAATATTGCAGCCACTGGCCTCAGTTCCTGGTGGCACATTTTGGGTGCTGCTGACACTTGAAAAGCCAATTCTGACTGCAGAAAGACAAAAAGAAACCTATGCTAAAGCTTTGCTGCAGGAAAAACATCTATGAAATAGAAGAATTTCACCTTTTTTATTACTGTGATAACCATAAAGCCCTTAAAATATAAATGTCTGGCTTAACTGACATAAGTTACATGGAATTGTAACATCATCTACTCTTCCACCATTGCTGCAGTAGAAGCCAAGGAGAATCAAAGGCTGGGGAAAGGTGTGTGGGTTTAATACCTGCAGGCATGTCTGGAACCTTCTCTGCTTTCTCAGCTCCCAGCCAGGGGCTCAGTTTGAGAACATTTTGTACGACTTATTCAGTGAAGGCAGGTGTTATCAGGCATTGCCTTTTGCTTTAACCTTTCTGTTGACTCACCAGATCTGGCTGTCTTGGCTGTCACGAAAAGCTAGAATACTTTGCCTGGCAAAAAAAATAAACTGGCAGCACAGATCTCCAAAAAAATGTCAGTTTGTGAAAGTAACAAAATGGCAAAGGTTTTATCTTCCAGCTCCCACTGACTTGAACAGAAAAATATATTTTCAAATGAAGTTGTTAAAACAAGCTACTGGTATAAGCAAATGCTGAATTGAACTAGTTTTGTCACCTGGATGAAAAAAATAAAAAAAAGAATTCTCCCAACTGAAACACCAAAGAATCAGAGGTGGTTTACCAAATTCTCTTCATTGATGGATAATGATGTTCCACCCCAATCCCTCAGAAATGTTCTGGGAAAACATACCAGCTTTTTGAGATTCTGAGTTAATATCCAGTCAATGGATCCTGAAGTCCTTGGAGCAATTCCTGCACTCAGTTTTCCTGACTTCCAAACTTGCCTCGATTTCACTTCCGTTGAGCATTTGTGCTTTACGATGGAGACAAAACTGAACATACACCAGAACAACTTTAATATAGTCACTTTCAACATAATTTCTTTTTAAAAAATATGGAAGATAGGCTGTGGAACAAAGAGATTTCTGTTAAATGGGTTTTAAATTAGAAATAAAAAGCAATTACTTAGCACCAGTTAAAACTCTTCAATAATAATTATATCTCTGTTATTCAAGATTCTGCTAGATTGTAAAAGCAAAGAGCATCATTACTTTTGTAACCAAAAATTCCTTGCTCACAGGAACAAAAGAGAAAGCAACTTTCATTGTGTGACAGATTTTATATTAAACCAGACCATTTCAGAGTTTTTTTCCCACTCAATGCTTTCGCCAAAGATTGCCCTCCCCATACAGCCCAGATGAAGAGTCACAGCTCTTTAGAAGACATTTTGTGTAATAAGCGTTACTTGTTTTGTTTTTCTTTACTCCATTTAATGCTGATTCTATTTTTCCCCTATTTTCTGTTGCTCTAATGCCTGTTTATACCTTTCTGAAAAAATGTATTTGAACACCAGAAGTCCAGCTATAACTTAAATTCCACGAGGATATATCTACATCTGTAGGAAGCAGACACAAGGAAGCTGCTTCTTTAAAATTGGTTTGGCAGTTTGGAAGCTGAAAACATCCACCCAGATGGAATTAGGATTCTCTCAAGGTTTTGTGTTATGAGTTTTCTGGTCAGTTCTTTTAGAGGGATATATTATTCTGGGGAGCGGCACAACTCAAAGTTGTTGAAGACAAAAAGGCAATAAACTACTGCCATAAACTCAAAAGGGGGGAAAAGTTTTAAAATTCGGTATAAATAAAACTTCTTCTATCAATCTGATGGTTGCAGGCATATGTATCTTGCTTCACGCACCCTCTGAATAAAAATAAAAAAGTTTTTGAGCTGTATTTCAATGAGTAGAAATGTTTCTTCTGACACTTTTAATCCAAGCTCTTGTGTCCACCTCCATCTCACCCAGGGTGAACATTGATCATTCATTGAGGTTCATTTGCATGAAATTTAGGAAGATGAACAAATTTGCAGTTGACTAAATATGCAACATAACCATCGTAAGGTAAAATATGCCCACTTCAGAACAAGAATATGGCTTGAGTCCGACCCTGTAATGAATTGTGAGAGACTTTTTAGCTCCCTGACACAGGTGCAGATAGAGATGTTTTATATTTTGTTTGGGGCATAAGACTTCATTAGGTCTCTTTTTTAGGAATGTTGATGTTGAAAACTTTGATGCTTCCTTAAGAAGAAAAGTTCTACTTTTCTTAGGGCAGAGGGAGGAAGAGAATGAAACTACATTGCAGTGTAAGTCTGCCACAACCACAAACTCACCTCGGAAAGCACTCTAGAGAAATGAAATTGAATGTTTTCTAGGAAATTCTCTTTTTGTTATGCAAACAGATAAAGGTGTTACCAAACTTAATGCTCTGTTCTACTTTTTATCCAGTTCTTTCTTAAATTTTTTTCCTATATTTGGCTGAAATGTTCCTCAAATTAGAGAAACTTCATTTGCTTTAACTTTTTTATGCTTGTTTCCATCTTTGATGGAAAGTTAGAAACTACCTTTCCAAATTTCACCTAAGTTTCAAATCTTTCTATCCTTAAGGTAAATAGATTTATTAAAAAGTGCATTTACACAGTTCTGTAGAAACTCTTGACATTTTAGAGGACTTTTGACAGGATGGGTGATGTCATTTATGGGGTGGGTAGCCTAGATATGATATACAAACAGAAGACTGAGGAGTTCGGGTTAGTTCCTTGAAGACATTGAACATTTTCAGTTGCACAAAGAAATCCAGTAATCAATAACTCTCAGTGTGCAATTTATAATGTCTTACATTAGAGGAGATTGGAGACTGTTGAAAATGTCACCAATTACCTATAAAAAGGCTAAATCCTCCAGGAATGAAATCAGAAAACAAATAAGTTTATAACTGTGCATTATCTTCATGGATTCTGATCATATTTTCCTATAACATCAGTGATACCTGAGTGGTCTTAAAAATTAGGTAGCTCCAGGAATAAGAAGAGAATATAGAAGAATATTAAAATATATCCCTTCAGCTGAGTTTTGAAAGATAGGTAATAGTAGAATGATCCAGACGGGGCATAAATGCTTTAATGACATTTGCTCTTTCAGTCTGATCTAAAGGTTCACAATATGAGACTGACATTTTTTGTGGGGGTGTCATGTTCTGAACTCACAAATGAGGTACTCCCTAAACTACCCCGTGTCTACTGAGTATTGTGTGGGGCAGGTGTCAGTCTTGAAGCTCATTGTGAGACAAGGCCTCGATTCTTGCAGTGCAAAGATGTAAGAAAGTGTAATCCATATTTCATACAGAAGGGAAAATGTGCCATAGTGGAGAGAATTGTTGAAGAAGACATAAAAAACTTTGTATTGAAACCAGGTGCAAAAGTCAATTCTCCTTCCAGCCCAGTTTTTAAAAATAATTCACCTGGTCTTTTTGTTGTAACAGCATCTCTCGTTTGACGTATCAAATTCTCTTATTTTCTAAAGGCAGGGGAAAAAATGAGAGAATCTCTTCCCTTTGATTTGATATTATGGTACTAAGATGAAGATTTCATAGAACCCCTGTGAATAAGCAGCTTCAGGGCCTGACCAAAGCTTTTCCCTTTTGTGGGGCAGTGCTTTGTAGTATAACATCAGCTGGTGGTAGGGAGGGGTGGAAACACAGAAGAAATGATGCCAGATGCCATTATCATCATAAATGTCTAGAAAAAAGATAGCAGCGTAGGTGGGATGAGAGAAGGAGAGAGATAGTATGGAGAGGAAACAAGCAGCACTTGTTTTATAATGATTGGGGAAGTTAAAATGGGCCTCATGATGTGAGAGAAGGGATTTGTCCTTTCTCATAAAAACAGGAGCTGAAAATCTCTGAAAATCATGAAAAGGGCTCAGGGTAACTTGAGCTCTTTCATCTGGGAAGTTAAGGATGTCCACAATGTGTGTGTGGATATCTACAACACGAAACAGTGTTAACTAAGAGCATGCACATTCCTATACCTTTCATACTGCAGTTTTAAGAGGTTCCCTTGAAATTACATTGCTTCCCATAGTTTGCCTTTGAAGACTCCAAATGGAAATACTGTGAACCCAAACCCCTCAATCCTCACTAGGGTTTAGTGTATGGTTGGTTGTCTCTTTCTCCCTCCAGACCAAAATTATAGATGAAAAAATGGTAGATACAGAGCATCAGACAAAGTACAACTTTCCGACCTTCCCTGTTAAGCCAAAACTCTCCTTTTGGTGTGTCAAAAAAGGGAGTTCATCTGATCGAATGCTGGAATTAAATTCTGGTCTTTTGAACTCACGTAAAAGCAGTGCACAAAATATACTCCCCATAAATGAGTTAATCGGGATGAGTTTATTTCGTGTCTTCATTTTAGGGGGATGCATCAGTATCTGGAGAACAAACCTCAGTGAGTTGACTCAACTTGCATGAAAATATCTTTACTCAGACCTTTTCAGTATCATGTGCTATTTGCTCTTGTTACTGTTCTCATCAAGAGATGGCGAAACCTGATAGGGACAATTGGGAAAATAGTGTTGCACAGCTGATAATTCAAAGATTTTTCAACCTGGTTCTTTTCCAACTCACCAGTTTCTTTTTTGCTGGATGTCTATTCACGACAGGGTCATGACCTTAAGCAGGCAAAGCTGAGGTACAGTGGGATGGAGGAGATGCAGTGCAGTGAAGGCTAAAAGCTTGAAATGTTGGTCACAGCGAGGTGAAAGTGGAGTCTAGCAGACTTCTCTCATAAACCATGAAAGCCAGCAAAAAGCAAAACAGGTCCTTCTAAATGGTGTCATTATTTTCTTGTAGAGTTCATGTTTTTTCTTGATATGTTTTGGGACATATCTTACAGGTTTATGTGGGGGTTTTCCTAGTTTCATAGATATTATTGCAAAATGAGTGTTAGGCTGTGTTTAATGGTGAATGCAGTATACTGACACTATTTCAGTTATTTTAAAGAATTTCTATTTTTCATTTCCTTTTTCTTTTTGAGACATGTTCTGGTTTTTGAATATCCACGATATAGCTGCATTCCATCTTTAAGAGATGGAAAATCTGCTGCTGCAAAAATTTTCTGAATGATTTTACAAACTGGAAGTAGATTTTCTTCCGGTTTTGCTGCGTAATTCAAGGCCTGGGTGTCTAAGTTTTCATTTACATGAAAGGTTAGTAGAAAATACAGCCCATCATTGGAAAGCAAATATGCATTTGGATTTGGGACTGAAAATTGCTACATGAAACAGTAACACAGAACTTCTGGGGTGACTGAGAGCTGGGTTTGGCTCCCATCTTCCCACTGTCTGTGCAAATACAGCCACCTCTAACATACAGCTCTCTCCAGATCAACTTCTCGTGCATTCATCCTGCCCATCACCAAAACCCCCAGATTAAAAATCTATAGCTCATTAAACAAGAAGGGAGGAGAATCTTGCCTGAGAAATATTACTGCCTGTCAGGGTTGCCTTGTTCCAGAGCAGAGACTTATCTGTAAAACCTGCACACAATTACTTTTTAATGATTTTATCCTGGCTCATTAGGAGAGCAGCTACCACTAAGACTTAAGAGTAATCATGCAGCTGTACCAGTGACAAAGCTACCATGCATCTTGGAGGGGCACATCAGCATTCACTGGACTGAAATTAGAAATCGTAAATGAGATAGAAGCCAGATAACACAAAACTTGCAAAATGTGTCCATGATGTTGTATGTTATAACAACACCAAAGGTTTCCCTGCTGGAATTTTGTTGCCATTCGCTTTGCATATTTTATTGAAAAAATTTGTTGGACACTGTTTAGAACAGCACACTTTTAAAATTTTGGATTTGAAGCTTGCTTTAAGGAGGATCATAATGAGTTAGAGATTTGCTGAAAGTATCTGGAGTTCCTTCTTGCTTTTATTTTACCCTGTTCATAAGTCATGCCTTTGAAACCACCCACGAGAATTTGGTTTCACACAGTTGGCCTAAGAAACGAGCGGAATTTTGGGATTTCTGGTGAGATAAAGCAAACAAATAACTTACGGCTACACATTGAAAGCAATTCTTAGAAATGTGTCCTTAGAGAGAGTTAATTTATTATGTGACCTGTGTTTTGCAGTTCGCATCACCACAAGCTTGTGTGTGAATACGTGAAAAGCTCACCAAAATGCACACAAAAACCACACACAAAACACTGAGAGCACGTTCACAAAGAGGGAGAAAGTGGTTGAAGGTCATTACCCTATATCTTAAAGTATCAGAGACCAAATCCCCAGAAAGAAATTAAAGGTTTGAGGTAAAGCCTTCTTTTTTCATGATGCCACATTTTGAATCTTTAATTTTTTGACTTTGTTACTGGGAGAAGCAGAAGCCTCTTGAAAAAGACTTCACATCTTTTTGAAAGAAAAAGCCCCGATAACATTAGGTTCTGATAAACACAGACATAAAAAAATGCAAGAATTTGAAGATATTAATTAGTTTAAACAACCCATCTTGTTAGTTCTTTTTTATTTAAAAAGAAAACAGTCATAATTTTGTCCTTAAGTGACTCAAACTGTAAATCAAAATGCTGTGAGCAAACCCATGCAATTACACTTGTTACTTTTACTGGACACACAATTAATCTGCTTGGTCATGTAGAATATATTAACTGCACACTGAAAGATGGTGAATTTTGAGACTCCTTTATACACTAGAAAGTAAATAGTTGCAATAAATATTATTCCCCTTATATTATTTATTATATAAAAGTATCTGCAATGCCCCCGAAGTTTCTGCAGATTTAAAACGATTAATACCTAAACTCCACATTTTATATGAGCAAAAATGATCATTTTTTCTGCTGTAATAAGATGACCAGACTAACGGATGGGGGGAAAAGTATTTTTCCTTACAAACAATTAATGTCTGTTGCTAACGTGGGAAGGAATAAACTTAATGATGCCCTGAAAGCAGTTGAGACTGGTGAACAGAAGTTGTACTTAAAAATGTCGGAGCACAGCTGTGCAGATTTTCTCTCCTCCATTTCACATTGCCTTCTAACAAGTGCAACAATGAAATCCTTATATTTGTATTAAGATCATCCATGCCTGTAAGTTCTTACTTGCCAAGGCTTTTCTGTACTTTTTAACGCACAGAGCTTGAGTGACTGTAGTGAAGACTTCTCACCTCACTCATCCATCTTCAAAAGACATCCCAAATAACTTTGTGTCAAATGATACTGTCACGATCATTCCTGAGATATCTGGTGACCTGTTGGGGCAGGGGACAGGGTGCCTTCATTGCAAAGCACCAGTGACTTCAGTTGCCTCAGCATTAAGTTCAGCATTTCTTTTGTTTGTTCTCCATATCTCCTAATGTTCAATGCAATGTGAATGTTTTGTATAGGCTGCAGAAACACGTTTAGATCCTTCCCGAAAATCATTCGACAAAGACAGTTTGTTTTCCTTCTGCAGGTAAACCTTTATCTGCAACAATATCTTTTCCTCGAATGCCTAGGGATAAGTTTGATCAACTGAATAAAGTCAGGGGATATTCTTCTTAGATTTTCTAAATACGACTTTTTTTCAGGAGGTGGACAGTGGTGGACATGTTCACTTTTCCTTCTTGTCCTTTTAACCAAGTAACAATCAATCCATATGTTTGTTTTATTGGTGGCTTATATATATTCCTATATGCTGTTTTAAAGGCCGTATTATACTATATTTTATTATATTGACTGTTATAGAATGCTGCATTCTTAGAATGGTATTAGTAATGCATTCAATGGAGAGTTTACAGTTTCTCCCCTGAGTCTTTATACAACTTACAGTGTTAGAATGAAATACAAAATAAAAGAATGACAGATCTTTCCTGTAATTTGGTCCCCCCTCTGTTCATATTTTTATATAGAACAATGGGATTTTACTCAGCAAGTGTTACTACATTTCGATTTGGAAATATTTAAAATAGTGTTTAGTTGAAAATGGCATTTAAAATTTCTCTTCATTTGGGAAACTACACTTCTGACAGTAGTGACTACCCAGGATAGCAGTAGGCAATAGATTCTAAATAGAGAGGCAGCTGTAAATGTTTTATCTCTCTTTCCACTCTGAGTGGTTTCCTCCCTGGCACTGTAAAGCTCTGCTGACTTGACGGGGCTACTGAGAGTCGGAATCTCTGACTGCAGATATATTACTGCACTCACAGCTTGAACACCTCTCCAGGGTAGAATTTCAGTTGCATAGAAGGGTTTCAGTTCTCTTTCCTATCTTATCTGTTAAAGAAGATGTGTCAGGAAAGATAATATACTTAGATAAAAAAACTAAGACATTCTTGTGGCCTTTATTTTCCAGTCCTTACAGACGCAGCTCTTCCTACAGCGCAATTCAATCTGCGTCTGGATTCATTCTTACTTAAACTCATGCTGTACTTTCATTTCTTATATCTGAAGTTTGGACTTCCTTGAGGATCACACAGTGATTTTGAGGATCTGTGCAAATGAAAATGCTCCCTTCAAATAATTTGTCTGCATTGATTCAGAACTGAACTTTGTAATATCCACCCTGTCTAAAAGTACCAGGGAGGAAGATCAATTAAAATCTCTGGAGGTTAGAAGTAGATACAATTTTTTCCTTCTTTTTTTTTCCCCACAGAAATAACACACAAAAAATCAGAACGTGTTAAAAATCACAGTGGTAGAACACAAAAGAAAAATGGGATTAAACTTCTGTTGGAAGAACTGAGAGGCTATCTATCTTTGGAAGAGGAAATGCATGTCCAGCGAAAAATAAAGGAAAAACCACAAGCAGAAGAAAAACAAACAGAAGGTTAGATACAGCTCTTTATAAAAAATGGTAGTTGACCTGTTTTGATCTGAGAATAAACATTGCCTTTCAAATTCCAGAGGTTTGAAGGACCTGCCAACCTTATTCCAACTGACCTAGACATTTACGACCTTAAAAACACAACTGACAAAAAGGTGCAGGTTGCACACTTTAAGTTAGTGAGAAATTGAATTAATCCGGGCTGATGTTTATTATGACCACCAACTTAAGAAAATCCTCTTGTAATCCCCTTGTAGGCATCTCAAAATTTTATTTGTTCCTTTAATGTTGTTCAGCAGTGGTGAAAGGCTTCCAGTCCAAGCATACCTCGTAGATTGGTGTGTTCAAGGCCACCCGTGATTAAAAGGAAATAACAGCACCGTGCTTGGAGTCAAATACTTTCTCACATGGAAAAAGATGCAAAAAAACCTTGCCCTCTAGTGGCTGGAAAACTGGGAAGCAGGCATAAATCCCATTTTCACTAATCGGTGTCCATCCAGTTCAGATTTGCTTGTAGCTTGAATCATTTAGCTGGTTTGAATAACTGAAGTCTTCCTCGATTTCAGATCTGGAAGAAGAAAGACAACCACGAGGTCACTTAGTATTTTACTCAGTTTTCCTTGGAAGGAAAAGAAAAAGTGTGGCTAGAGTACTTGAAATTAAATGGAAATTAGGTTTTGGAATGAGCTGAAGCTGGTTGCACTTGTAGCCATTAGAATAATAGGAATATCTTGCTGTAATGTGCAGCAGTTTTACTTTTCCAATCTTTTCTTCTGGAAAGGCAGAAGGCAGACATAATTTCAAAGACAGCATAATCCACTTTGCAATTAGTAAGGAATATCTGACTGTCTGATGTAAATCTATTGTCTTCCATTTAAAACTAAATTGCTTAATAAATAAAATAAAGCAGCATTAATAGAGAGCCATTTAAAGAACGCTAGTCCAGCATTTATAGGAATAACTCATCTTCTGGATATGCAATCTGTGTATATCAGAGCAGGAATTGGGAACTGCTCATTTCTGCTCATTGCACTACTGCAATCCACTGCTTTTGAGATGTTTGCTCTGCATTGGCCCAGTTTAAAAGGAGAATTCGGGCACGGCAGACACCTCTCAAACAGAAGAATTGTGAGAGATCGTGGCTAATTACATTCTGAAAAGCATAGAACGAAGTGTCTTGCCTGTAATGCATCTACTCATTCAAATAAATATCCATTACTATAGTGACTTCACAGCTGTGTGTCAAATAGGGGATTTATGTCTTGTGAGAACAAGGTTTTCACTTTTTTGTTCACTGTGGAATGGTTGTGCCAGAACAGTGTCCCTGGCTATAACTGAACAGCCCAAATGGGTCAGCAGGAATCCAACTTTAGGCTGTTATGGGCTACAGTCTGTTAGTTTATTTCTCCAAAGAATGCATAGTTGTTCTTTCATTGGCCAAATCTTATTTGCCTTACTCAGAAAATTTTGTTCCGTAAAGTGTAATGGAACTAACCTTAATGAAGCAATACTTTCCATGTTGGATTGGAATGCATCCAAGCTTTATTTTTCCTGCTTTCCCAAAGACTCAAACAAGAAAGCAAGATTACAGTTATTCTTCCAACATATCTCTTACTTTACTTGAAAAAGCAATCGCACATTCTCCTTTTGGAATGCAATTTTTTTTATTAGCTCATGCAAATCGTACACTGATTTTCAGAAGAGAGATAACTGCTGTCAGTTGCTGCTACATAAATAAAACAGTCAATTAAATGACAATTGTTTTAGACCATAATCAAAATCTCTGACACATTATAATGAATCAAATGGTAAATATGCAGAGTTTTTTGGGTTTGGAATGCCAGTGATTTCATTGTCTCAATTAGAAACCTCTCAGACCCGTTAATTTCCTGCCTTTTTGCCCACTTTAGTCTTTTCCTTTCTTATTCTGTAGTAAAGTTCCTTTAGTGCTGTCTACGAGTCACTGGGGAATCCCATGTAACCAATAATATCAATGCTCAATAAGTTGGATTATTTTCACTGAATTGAATGAAATTTGACAGAATATTGCAATTTACAATTCCATGGTAAATAAATTATTCAAGGCAGAATGTTCAACTGACTTAAATAATTTACAGTCTGAAAATGGTGTAATAGGCAATCTCTAATGGAAAAAATAAAATATTGCAGTATATCTTGAATACTTAATCATGAATACTTAAGAAATCAAAGTCTGTTATCAAACTATGCCCATAAATGTTATTCTCACAGCAATTTATTTTGTTTTTCAAAAGAGAGTAAATCTAATAAAACGAATGACTACTGTGTTTCTTGAGAGAATTCTGGTGTTTAGAAATTAGGAAGTATATTACCTATTACAGAAAGAAGTTGCAAATTTCTAAGTTATCTTTAAGTCCTATTTAAGTCACAAAAAGTCCATGAGAAATATAACACTGAGAATATATGGCTGGATATTTTCATGACCTTTGAACCTCACAGTAGTTTTTCCGAAACTCTGAAGATTTTATATAAATTAATATAAGATAGTATTGCTAAGAAGACAAATGCATAAATGTAATTGTCCAACAAGAGAATATACACTGTGCAAATTTAAAACAAAAGTGTTTAAAACAGATGTATTAGGGAAAAAAAAAAGTCTATATGCATGGCAGATGATAGATATTACCAGGAAATTAATCGAATGGCATTTTAAGAAGGAATAATTTTGACCAATATCAAAATTGTAGCTCGTATGCCTGTGGAAAAGTACGTTGGGTTCCATTGTGAGAAGATGTAATTACAGTTGTACATCCTCATCACAGGAGTTAAGCAACCTGTGATCAAAGAAATGAAGCTTAACACGGTCCATTTTTAAGATAGGGAAATGTGGATTTTTTTCCCCAAAGGCTCTTTCAAGGCTCCTGAACTACAACAGAAGTTCAAGGAGTTTCCTATTGCTGATAATTCTGTTGCCTTCAGTAACACAGGCTTTAACCACTGCCACGCAAGAGATGTTATGGTTTGCATCTGCAAACTTGGGAAATTTTAGACAAATCTCAGCATTTGACAAAGTTCTTGCAGATATCTGTCTGCAGCTCAAAAGGTATTTTCCCGTGTATCAGCTGTAATGAACACTTGTTTTTTCCCCTTAGAATTTTATGTGCAATCTTCTAAAGAAATAAAACCTAATGAGGATGACGGGAACTGCCCAAAGAGGAGACAAAATATTCTCCCAAATACCCCACCCACTCTTAGACTCCTTCCATAGCAACAAGTCCACCACACAAGTATACAGGGATTGAAATTCCTCATTTAGATCATCTGCAAAAAATCCCAAAACTACAACAACAACGACAACAACACCACCACCACAAAACCAAAAACATAAAAAATCCACACAAACGAACAAAAACCAAAACCAAACCAAAACCAAACCAAAACCAAAAAACCCCACACCAAAACAAACTCAACAAAAATAAAATCAAGATAAATCTGCACATTCCTCATTATATAATAAAGAAAAAATGCAAATTATTCAAGGGACAAGCAACCCTAATTACAGATGTAGGAAGCACTTCTCCCATCTGCAACGTAAAACACAAACCTTGCCCTGTCTTCTACCTTGTTCCACAAACCTGTGGCATTAAGAATCTAAAACTCTAGCTGAAAAAATTGCATTTTAGATGTCCAAAAAAAAAAAAAAAAAATTCTGATCATTTCTTTTTCCTGGTTCAGACATCTCCTGGTGTGTTACTTGTGAATTCCATCCTAGACTGTCATTATTCCCACATGCATTGGAGGAAATTTAAATGTGTAAATTGAGACTAAACTCCATTACAGGATCCAGCCTCTAAAAGTTTTATGCTCAAACACTGAACTCAGTGCTCAAGCTTCTAAATGTATTTTATGTTCTGTATCCAGAATAAAAACTGGCTGTTGAACCTGGTTTTAACAACAAATCATCTCTCTGATCTCACAGGGAAAGCAAGTGAGGTGTGTCCAGGAGCCCCTCTGGAGGTCAAAGCTGGAATGCCGTGATGCCCAGGAGCCGTGATTATTCTGTTTGCTCAAACAGCAACAGCTGAGCACGAGGCAGGCGAGTGGCCCCTGGTGGCTCGTAAAGAGGGGTTTACGTGACTGCGTACCCCGGGGAGGTTTCATGATTGCACCGTGGCTCTGGCAGACTCTGATTTGATGGAGAATGTCTTGATAAGTGTTGCTGGAGCTGCCTCAAGGCAGAGGGCGTTCCTGAGTGTGGGAGTTTCCAAAAGGGATAAATATAAAGGAAGAAGTTTTCTGTCAAAATGACATTTTTCATGCAGATCAATAGATTTCCCATTGTCTATAAAACTTGTGACTTGGGTCAAAAAACTAAAAGACACTGGAAAACACTGAACAAGAGAATATTGGAAGAATCTTGTCAACACCTGAAGGGTGAAGTTAGTAAAAACACAATTCCATATAACCTTTTGCTATGCAATATATTGTTAAAGGAGAGATCCTTTCCGACAAAGACCTCTTCCAGCTTCCATGGGATTTTTTAAGAAGGGTTCATCTCCAAGAATGCTAACAAATATCTCTTTTAATTGAAAAAATTATTGTCCCAAAGGATGCTTAAGTGCTTTCGAGCATTCACATTAACAAGTTAGGGTCAGAGAAGTGCTCAAAAACCTCAAGCAAAACTAGAGCTAATAAAGAATATATTTGGAAAGAGAAGGACATTTTTCATGTGAAGAATTAGCAAATCAATTAAAAGTTTACTAACCATGGAATAGCCATACCACAAAAGACTTCAGAAAAGAGAATTTTGATTCTGATAGTAGATTACGTAAAAGTCCCCTAGAATTAAAGAAATTTTTACATTTTCTCAGCTGAAATCACCTTCAGAAGCCCGTCCCATGTATACACTGCCTTTGGCAAGATTAAAGTTAAAATCTAATGCCAAAACGTTATGGAGGCAACAGTAATTTGGAACACAAGTTCTGGTTTCAGAAATATCAGTAGTAAAATGACGAATAACTTGATGAGAGCAGTGTAAAATTAATTTCTTTGCATTAAACCTGCTACCTTTATTAGAATTTTTTTTTTTTTTTTTTAGAAGGCTAAATGTCTGATACCGGTACTGAAATTTCATCCCCAGCATATTTCTCCATGAAGAGAGAAGGAAATGGGGAGAGGACCAGGAAGAGAGACAGTGTGAGAGAATTTAAATTCTCAGGTCGGGATGAAGTGGTTTGCCTTAATATGTGCTCCTAAATTCCTAATGGCAAAAGATCTTCTGATGTTCTTATTACTGTTAAATATTGACACTTATTTTTGTTTTGCTTGGGTATGTTGCGATATGTCTGAATTTTAACCTCTCCAGAGATTTTAAAAGGGATGAATGAGGCAGAAATTGAACTGCCTCTCTTACATTTTTCACTTTTCCCACTTCACATTCCTTTAGGAACAGTACCTTTTTAGGTAGTGTCAGATGATGTAAAAAAAAAAAAAAATTAATCCACTTAATGTGCAAATTTTATTAATTATAGATTTCCATCAAAACGTCTAGTTATGCAAGTCCTCTCTTCCTAATTTCAGGTATTTGTAACACAACCAAATTACATTTGGACTAATCTATCTGAAACAAAAGCTTCAGCAACTCCTTAAAAGGTGAAGTTGTCCAGCACTATCTTTTGCTTTCCCTTGCTGTCTAATGGGGTAAATTTTACTTTGGATGTCCAAATAACCTTCTTAGCTCTTTTTTTGTGTGTCATTCTAGGAATTATTTGTTGTGCCAAGTGCAGTTGTACTGAATAGCAAAAATAGCCCTTTGAGCGGCTTGAAAAAGATGTAGTACAGCATTGCATATTCCTAATGCTTGTAGCACTTGGCTGCAAGCTCTCCCAGTCCGGATTTTGAATTTACAGTGCACAGCTGCTGAATGTTGCAGCCTCTCAGCATTATGTGAATCCTGAACAGTTTTTGCCTGCACAGTGCCCAGTCGCTGCTCCGGTCTGGAGAGCTTAGATCTGCAAAAAATAGCATTTCCAATATTGCCTTTCACAAAGCTGTCAGTGATGCCTCAAATTTACCAGATAAACATTTGGCTCTTCCTTACCTGGTCACTCTCAAATGATCGGGTTTATAATTGTTTTTTTGTTTCTTATAATTAGATCCAAACCCAAAATCTGTTGCAGAAGTGGAAATATTCCAAGACATGGTTGGTTTAAGCACCTTTTCAGTAGGTACATGTAACCGCCATGCCTCATAACTTTGAAAAAAATCTGATTTTGTCAGAGTGCAGACCCCTTCCATTAATCCTCTTTTAGTAAATCCAGCTACCAGTAGCTAGAATAAGATAATACACAGAAGAATATTTGATAACCATCAGAGGCAGAGTAATAATTCAGTATCTTTGAGCAGCTATTAGAGGCAGAAAAGTCAACTTATCTATCCCGGCTAAGTCTCCGTTAAACACTCAGGAAATACATGAGATGTGAATTAAGGGCGAGTGACAACTTTTCAAGGACAAAAAGAGAGAAGAAACCACCTGAGTACCCAATAAATCACCATAGTCCAGAACTTGCCATGTTTTATTCTTCTTGCATATTAGCAGAGGTGGCTGGAAAAAACTCCTTGCAGGAAAGCTTTACCTATGCTGCTGATTTAATCAAAATGTTCTTCATTAATCTTGACAGGATTTTCCTTTTCACTGTTTTTGTTTTCATGGAGGTAAAGTGAGTACTCTTCTTAATTTAACGGTCTACTGTCAAATTTGCAATTCTCCTTAAAATAATCAACAGAAAAGCCACACACTCACATGAAATACTGGATTTGTTCTTAAGTATTTCATGGACAAAAAATCATTTAAAGACAATGGTTGTAAAAATATGAAAAGGAGATTTTAATATAAAATCAAACTGTTAGTCAAACTAGGAATATATTTTCTCAGTACTGTTGATCCATTTGAAGAAGCACATGTTAAAGTTTTCTGCATGCTTCGTAAACGAATACTATTTTGGAGATCAATTCTAATATTTTATCTACTATAACTTACTCTCCCACTAATGCAAAAAGAATTATCAAGTTTTTTCCATTTGATTCAGTCTGGAAATAAGAACATATTCTTTAAAGGCACTAGAAGGCAGAAATTTTTTGTGCAATACTTATCAAATTCAAGTTGGAAAGATTTAAAGGCGTTTCTTTTTCTGCCAATGATAGTTTTTCTAGATAAAGTAAACACAGCTTGCATGAACTAGAGAGGCAATAGAACAGATAATGACACTTTCTGCTTTGAATTAGATCCAACCGTTTCAGTAGGGCGAAATTATTGTTACCTTAAATGACTCAACTCATTTGTGTCTGGAATTTCAGAGCAGTGATTTTAAAGTTTTAAATTTTATAAGGTCTAAAATTATAGCTCAAATTCAATTGCCTATAGCCTTTCAGTGACAAAAGGAAACAGTCCCACTTCATTTTCTGTTCATTAATCTAAATTGCCTGGAATAAATATGAAGTCAGCTATCAACGGATTTTAACCACACTTTTTTGAGTTTTACAGCACCAATTACACAAGTATCTTTTTTCTGATAGTTTGGCTGCATACTTCACTGTCAAAGTATATCTTGCTTACAGTAATACACTGTTTCTCTTCTTGCACTAATGTTGCATATTTTACTGCCGGAAACAGTTGTGTTGAAAAGCTTAAAAGGACAGAAACACCCTTCTAGTGCAGTTCAAGTGTTCATTTTATAAATGCAGGGCAGAAAATTCCTTGTCCTATTTTAGCAGCTCACTTATGTGTTGCAGCCAGATCACTGTAAAGACCTCCTCTGAAAATTCATTTGAGAATCCTTAAATCCTTTTGCCTCATGGTCTCTCCACATATGAGTTTCTCTGTTTACTTGGCATGCTGCTTTACATCACCTCGCTCGCACAGAAACAAATGAACTCTTGGAATTGCACAAATTGAATTTTAATCAAGGGGAGTGAGGATAACTTTAAAGGCACTTAAATCAGATTCAGAAATCAAAACAGTCTCTTTTCAGCCATGTGATATAACCTTAAAGCTATGCTTCTGATGTTTGTTAGGATGTCAATATTGCAAACAAAATAAATTCAGATGCTCTTAAGAAAAGACAGAGATGGAAAAGCTGAGTCATTTTTAGGTGTGATTAAAAAAATACAGGTATAACTACTTTTTATTCATATTTCCATTTTCGCTAATAAATTATCTCCAATTCTTGCCGAAGCCCATGTAAGTGACTCTCGGCTGTACATGTCCCTCTAGTGGCATCATGTATGTAACAGAGAGCCGTAAAAGCTCAGTTCTGTTTCTCATTCCTGATCCCTGTAACAGTTAAAATCTACCAATTGAACAAGCAGAACGGTATCCAGCTTTCAACTCATTTCCCAGTAGTCCCAGTAACAGTCCAAACTGTGTTCATGTTATTCACACTATGCATCCTTAAGATTAATTTGTTTCTCCGAAAAATAAGCTTTATTGATACCACTTAGTATTTGGAGCAAGGTGTGTCAGGTGGTTGTTAGTTCTGAAACATTAAGAAATTAAGGACTCTCTGTTCTCACCCATTTTTTGGCTTCTGGCTATAAAATAACTTAATATGGTTTTGTACTTCGTATTTTGAAAATACTCCTCCTTATTTGAAGCAGTCAGAAGTAACAGAGTTTTAAGCAGTGTCGGTGGCAATATTTTATTTCATCTTTCTCATCTCCACGAGAGCAACACTTGCCCTAGTACTTCTTAGGGCAGAATCCATTAACTTCTACCTACTGTTAACTTTCAATATAGCATTAAGTAAACATTTCAGAATTACCAGCAATCTACCTTGAAAAGACGTTTTAAAAGTTCAGGCTTAGATGTTAACAGCATCTGTACCAAGATATTTAAAATTCTTGCTTGAGTTATTATGAGTGACTGATTATCCCATGATCAGCAGTTCAAACAGATTTGCTCTCTTTCAAAGACTCTTTTTCTCTTAGAAGCAGCTATATTTCTAAATTGAAATGTCTACTCTATAGTTATTTAATTGCTGTTTATTGCCTTTTATGTCCAGTGATTATAGATGTCTTTCAAATTCTGGAATTAAATAGACATCACGGATCAAAAGACGAGATTATTCTTACTGTATAATGCTAAATAATAATGGAAGATTTTAGCTACTTCTTCAGTTGCTAGGTTCCCAGATACACCACCTACCCTTTGTTATTGTAGTTTTCTTCTATTACATCAGCAGTTGATGACTAAAATAAGGATATTTAGTCATTTTTATTTACATAAATATCTTATTCTTCACAGAAATGATGGTGGCATCCAGGTAGACTCTTTTAAAGGCTTTTTTTGGAGGTCATTGTAATTTATGTTCATTCTTACACTGTCTAGTAATTATTAACAAAGCTGACAAAATGCTTAGGGTGATCCAAATTAATAGATTTCAGGAACCAAAGTGGAACATTTTCTGATTCATTTGAGATTTGGGGGGGTGGTTTTAATCATCTTTTAAAGATCGAAAGCATAATCTTACTGGAAGACTGTTGGTTTTCACTAAAATCTGTGGACAGGATGGTCACAATTGGAGCCTTGCTGTGTTTTGCGGATTGGAGATAAAATGTATATAAAATGTTGGCAAACACTTGTTCCTCAAAGCCTGTGAAGAACATTGTTTACCCTCAGTGCCTCTGAACCCTGACAGGATATTTTCAAACAGCCCATGCCCATTGGTGATTTATATACACTTTCCACAGCACCACAGTAAATTATACAGTGAATAAACCCTGATGAACAGAAGCAACCATGCATCTAGGAAGGAGGTGTTAAAATCCTGTTCCACATTATTAGAAAACACTGCAAGGATTAGGAAGAGGCAGCCAGATGAAGTTGTGGCAGGGAAGGGTCTTAGCAAAGTCAGGCAGAAGTCCTTAAGTTCCTAGGAAATAATGAATCGCAGCAAGACAGAGTCACAGACACCTGTGCAGAGACAATCACTGGAAGCAGAGGAGTTTCAAAGTTTGAAGTAAGCCCTCCAAGGGGTTGGTAGCACAAAATTGTCATACACACCTTGGATTTTAATTTTTTATTATTATTCTTGACTTTTTTGCTAAAAGATAACTAAGCCCTTTCACATGTATTTTTAACAGAATATGCATTTTCTTGCTTGACTTCCTCTTAGATCTGTGACTTTACAAAAACGTAGTTTAGTAATTCTAGGGGGTTTGCCCTCTATAACAATCTATTCTGTGATAAATCTCACTTCATTTGTACCAGATTTAATAGCAGTGCAATTGTTTGTTATTTCTTCTCCAGTTTAGCTCTGACTGTCACACACACTTGAAGAGTCCAAACCAATAACACACTATAAAGGAAAGGGGCATCTCTTTTTTATTCAAAGCAATGCTCCCGTTCCAAACAGCCCTTATAGATCTGTCCTTTTAATTTGGTGAAAATTAAATGAAGCAAAGCTGCAACCTGACACTGTACCACAGACAGCTGCTAAGTGTGGGTCAAATTAGAAAATATGTAGCAATTTCTTCCTCATTTACCAAAGTTTTAGTTAAAATCATAATGGCTTTGGCATTGAAAAACTCAGGAAGGTCTTTTGTTCCTTAATTCCCAACGTGCCCCATTTTTCCTTCATGTTGTGTGTGATCCGTCAAGCAAGAAATACATTCCAAAACATTATTCTCATAGAAAAAAAGAGTACTTAGAGGAAAGGCTATGGCAAGACGGATGGGAAGAGAGGCGCTCACAGTCCAGGAAAGGGATCAGACCTTTTTTAAACTTTATGACCTTTGGTCATTCCCTGTTTTATCCATTCCGGACAATTCCAGCCTACATGATCAGTTCAGCTACCTGTGATTAACACTGATTTCAGTGACAGTGTCACAGCAAAAGGTCAGGACAGAATCGAGTTTGTCTTCCTGAAACTCATCAAGTGATGTTGGTAATACCTTGCTGTCTCACTTGATTTTAGAGCCCTGAACACTCTGATCTTGTGCATTAAATGAGGCAGAGATCAGCACGAGACCACAATTTATACAAGCAAAATAATAAATTCATGATGCTTATTTACAAGACAAAAGCTCAGATCTTTATTTTTTACAACTTAGTCCTTGTAATTTTGACTGAAATGATCTTATTAAAATAAAAATGGAATTTCCGAGGTGTTATAAAATAGTCTTGCTGGCACATAGCAACATTCTTTAGTAATTCCCTTAATTCTTTATCATAACCAGCACTTGGAGCCTTATCTTTGTTGATCACAATGTCCCAACCCAGCCCCTAATAATGGAAATACCTCATTTATAAGAATCATAAGAATGTAAAAAAGCCGAGAAATTCACATGAGAAAATTATGGAAGTAGCTAAACTTTGGGGATGTTCCTTCAGTAGCACATATCAGTATCCAATCTGTTATCAACTTTATCATCTCTAAAATTTAAAAATCTTTAAACACACATAAATAAGGATTTCACGGTCCATCTGAAGGAATAAACCCATGTCTCCTTACAGTTATGTGCAAAATTCTCCTGGACATCCAAATGCATTCCTCGAATATCCAATAAACGAGTTGTCATTGCTGGTGGAAAGCAACGTGATGTCCAAGCAAAACATTTATTTTTAGAGCTTCTGAGACCAATGAATGTTAGCTGTGTTTAAAAGTGTTACATGTTTTGTGGATATTTTAAGTTAATAAACTTGATGACATATTGCTGATTTGCAAAGTTCAATTATTGCTTTGTGCCTCCATTCCAAGATGTCTTCTTCATGTTTTAAGGGCAAAGCAAAGGCTGCCTGAGGGATCCAGATTTACTGAAGTTACAGTGACTGGCTACTTCCTATACGTCACTGTGTGTGCCAAGGACAGATGTTTTCAGGTCTGGGATAGTCTGTTTGATGCTGATACTTTTCCCAAATTAGTTACAATATTTGGTGTAGAAATTAGGACTAAATGGTTGCAGCAGATTAGTTTGGGGGTGTGACGAAAGACCTTTGCATACAACCGAAAACAATTTGATTTATCCTTTCCAGGAGTTGTTCAGATTATATCACCCTGTTGACACAATCCGCCCCCCATGCCTCACACATGATGTAGTTACTACATCCTTTACCAGTTGTGTTTGAGAATTGTTTCTTGTGGCGGAGGTCAGCCCAGCTCGTGCAGAAATGCATGTATCACATCACAGCAGTTGCTAAAATAATGCGAATACGTACAGGAGTCACTGTTCCACCACAGCATTAATCTGTGGTAATGACAAACACATCTGCTTAGGTGCCTGAAGCAACTCCTGCATTAAGCTGCATTTGGATAAGGGCAAAATGATGCATCTCTATAAACCTGGTTGTCTGCCTTTATTGTTATTTGTGCTGAGCCAGCCTCAACGTTTTCTCATTTTCATCTACAAGGCAGAAATACCAAAAGGGAAAAACAATCAGGGAGATCCGAATCTTTAAGTAGATACAGTACTAGTTCAAGTAAAACAGTATATAGCCACAGGGTTTGATTTCAGAAGCCATATCTACTAAATGTGAAAATGTTTCCATTTTTCTAAAGCATTATAAATCTCAAGTAGGGTATTTAGATACAGACGGCTCCAATTTGTCCATAGCTAACACCATACAAAAGCAAAACTCCAGTTTTATCAAAACCTACAAGAGGAATTAATATTTCTGAACTCATTTTTGGTTTCACCATTTGAAACTCATGGTGTAAGTTTTAAGTTCTTGCCTCCTCATGAGAGGGTCCAAATTTAAGTCTCTTTTAAAGTTGTAAATATGGGGTATGTGTTAATTTTTAGCAATAATATTTCAATGGAAATCTGAAATGTATGTCACTAAAACTGGGCTTATAATCTTTTCAATGTCACCCAAAATGTTTCTACCATTACCATTCCACCTCCAGTCATGGCTGTATTTACTATTACTACTAATGGCTAAAGAAATATCCTACTACAGTAGGTACTGTACGGGTACTGTACAGGTACTACATGTTCTCAGAAAAGAACCTAAAAGGATTTATGTGCTGTTAAGAGTGAAATTTAAGCCTTCTAACTTCCAGAAGGCAAACAGTTTGGACACAGCCTTGTTGTGTGCCCCGACTTCATCACTCTCACTTACGCCAAGAGGACCTTTTGGATAGAATGAGTAGAATCTGGTTCACTCTCTAGTTAAACTACAAGGTTTTTCTCTCTTTTTTTTTCCCAAACCATTTTGTTTATTTTATCGCTTTGAGACCCAACTCAATTTGCAATTCATTCAGCTGGAATTATTTAATTTAGTGAGATGGATAAAACCTTTCTATAAAAGTTTACCTGTCTCGGACTCTCAACTTCGATTAGTCTGTAGTTCTGGTGTCTCTTGCATTTTAATTCAGATGCTCCACATGCACATCTACCTCCCTGAAAATACCTCTGCCAACACCATGAGGAAATGTTTGGCTCCTTCCCTCTCCATGAGGCCACAATATTTATTTTTTGTTAGATGTTCCAATCCTCTCCTTCAGGATCTGAGATTTAATTAATTCTTCTGTTTTTATCTGGAATCCCTTTGCTCCGCCACAGCAAGATTACACTCGCTAAATTTAAATATTGGAACTATTCACTGCCAAGCAATTTGTTATTCTTGAAAGATTTCCAGGACAATTCTATTACTATTAAATCTTCCTGCAAAACATAAACTTCTTAGACTGTATCTACTGATTTGCCTATTAATCCAAATAATTAGATTTATTTGAAGAAACTGCAAGTGAAAAGCATGGAAACTAACTTGCCTGTAACACCACTTTTAAAATTGGATATTTTGTTTATTTAATAGATTAATATGGAAAGGTAAAAGGAAATACTGGAAATGAAGAAAGTGTTGTCATACAGGCTCTTCTGTAACATTAACATGTAAACTTTGAAAAATGGGTAACATTTTAGTCTCGTACATCATATAATGTTCTAATCATGCTTTAGTGTAAAAATAATTTGAGGCAGTTCTAAGCCTGTGCATGTAACAAGATGGGGATGAATCCACACTGCACTTTTTCTCAGTAATTTCCCTAAAATGTGCTTCAGTATAATTGGATCATTGTCACTTAATTAAACTGCGCGGTGCAGAGTGTCAGGATTAGTGTGCTCACTAATAGGTCAGAATAGGTCCAGACCATACACAAGCCAACTGAAAAGAAAATGTAATCTAGGAACAGAACTTGCATAATTAATCGGCAAGACTGGGCCAATGACTTTCCTGTGTGTAGGAACCATTGCCTGTAACAAAGCGTTCTGCATCACAGTAAATTCATGACTGAAGTGTTGATGTTGGTTCTGTAATTCAAATAATATTTTAATGTCAGAATTCAGTTACCTATTTAGACTAATTTTAGTATTCTTGTCTTTCTAGAAGATTTGTTGGAATATGCAATTTTCTTTATGACTCTCATCCCTTTTTCTTTCTTCATCTTTTTCTGTATCCACAATAGGAGAGGAGATAAGACTCAAACCTTATTAAACTTCTACTTTATTTCCCTTGATGTGTGACAGAAAATTCTCAAAATCTGCAGATACTTAAAAGCACTTCATATGAATTGCTGCATACACCATGAGCATATTTGGGGACTATGGTAGGAAGAAGAAATATTGATAATGATCTGGTATCAGCCTGTCATTAAACACACTAAAAAATAAAGATGTTAGTAAAGTAAAAGGCCTGCTCATTCAAACAAAAAAAAAAAAAAAAAGAGTGTACAGTTCTACAGACACGAGGATATAACGTATAACAAAATGGAATCCACTTTCAATGTTATGGGAAAGTGTAATTTATAACTCTGAATAAGAGAGATGCTATTGGAAGGTTCATTTCTGGTTACACTGCCACATCAGCAGTGTGTTCTATTCACTAAAAAAGCTCTTGCCTCAGATTTCGAGAGATCAATAATACATTGTGTTTTCTTCAGTATACAGGTTGTAGTTAAAGTCAGCGAGTGTGAGCGCTACTCTTTAAAAAATCCTAATGCAGGTGTCTTGGTCCAAACACTACAGCACTTTTAACATCTGCAAATCCTATTCAGTGCTGCATGGGGAAAGTGCTGTGAATTTATTGTAAGTATGTTCTTGGTCAGTGTCCTAATTAAAATGTTTGCTTTGATCACATTAAAGCATAGGCAGTAGGGAGTGATGGTTCAAAGGCCTAATATACAAACCCACATTATATTATCAGAAATATTAATGAAAAATGAATGGCTTTTGGGGTTTTTTAGAGGAAGTCAGAGTTTTATTATCATTAACACCACTAAAAATAAATAATATATAGTTAACTACACAAAAGACAACCTATTATGTGTAATGTACATCCTATATTTCCTTTTTGGTTTTTTGTTTATTATTAACAGAACGATTATCTCTTTTTTTAAGAGAATAATAAAAATAGGGGTTCACAGGGCAGGTCACACTCTGGCTTGTTTTAAGAATGGCAATATATGGAATTCCTTGCTTCTACAAAAATACACTCTAGAATTCTGAAGATGAAGATTGTGGCTCCTCTTCTCTAACTTACCTGGTGCGATTATCCTGTTTAATACTTCAAAGTTTATTATACAAAGCGGCTTTAAATTTTCAGGGAAAAATGTTATAAAAATAGGTCTCTACTTCTTTATACTTAATATTTTTGCCATTCTCTTGCATTTGGTATGCTTGTATATATCTGATGGTTAAGATTTTATTGGAAATTCACAATAATACACAAAGTTTTAAAAATTTCATCTGTGTGTAGACGAATGAGCACTGTTCTTCCAAAGTTGTTCCCCTGGAAATTCTGTTAAAATTCAAAATAAAAGCAGGTGCAGGGACACTTTGGAGGGAATGCCACCCATGCTTTTTAGCTGTTTGGTTACCCAACAGTTTCCTGTGACTTGTGGAGTCCAAGGCTCACAGGAGGCAAAGCTGTGAGAGGAAACACACTCATTTCGTCTATGCTGTTGTCACATCTCTCACTGCCTCCTTTTTGTATTCCGCCGTAGTCTGACAGGACTTGTAAAAGCAACAGAAGTGAGAAGCCAGACCTTCCAAGCTCCTTGAGGAAGGAATTGCCTGCCTGATGAGCACACAGGGATATATGAAGATGCACAAATGCTCACAAGTGCCTGGAGAGTGCCTGCACAGATATAAGCATATAAATACCTGTGCTACTGGACTCGTCTGAGAAAAGCTTGGTATAAAATCCCAAATCTGTACCATGCAACAGCAGAACCGAGGGAAGGAATCTCAGTTCACTTTTGCTGTGCTAATTAATTGCCCTTTCCCATTAACGTGTGGAAAGTTTTTCTCAGAGGTTGCAAGCAGTGCTCTTCACTGCTCCAAATGACTCAGCTTCACCTGGGGCCCTTTATATAGGATGTCCTGCACTAATATTTTATGGCAGTCTGGTCGGGAAGCTTCTTACTACTCAACCAGGAACTTGAAAAGAATTAAAGCCTGAATTCTCACCTATTACCCCAAAAAGCTAAACTTAGGAGAGAATTACAGCTACTTTCCTTTTGGCTGTGTTAATTCTAAACCAGAACAGTATTGAGATGCATGGAATCAGGCTAATTTGTGTTGGAAGGGATCTTTAAAGGTCACCTAAACGCCCAAACACCCATTTGGGTGTCCAACACCCAAATTCTAAAAATTTAACTCTCTCCTTTTACCTCCCCTTGAACCTAAGGCAAAATGCTAATCACTCTTTCATTATTCTGAAGTATTTCCTGAAGCTTTTCCTGTTGACCTTCTTTTTGAATAAAAGTTTTCCTTGTAGGACGTTGTTAACACAGCTAAATACAGGAAATATTGCAATATCTTGCCATAATCTTTAAAGATCCTTCCAAATACCCGCAAATACATATTTCTGCGTTGGCTTTGCTCATTGAACAACTCCTTTGAAAAGAATCCTTAATTTAATAATTTTTAAAACATTCTTTATTCTTGCATTACAAAGTTAAGTGTTTTCATACAAAGCTTCTCTGAATATCTATCTAGGCACCTCAGCAGGAGCTTTGGTATTCTCTGGAGCAGACTCTTGTAGCTGCATTACCCATTCACTTCAATGGGATTTTCAAAGAGGGAAGCATTGGGAATTAGCTTTCCTTTTTTTTTTTTCCTCTTGCTTGTGGATTTAGACACCTGGTTTGATTCACATTCAGAAATAGGAATCTGAGTATCTTCCTGTGGGGTTGGGGTTTTTTTTCCCCTGCCTTTTTAGAAATCCAGAAATTGAAATGTTCGATTGAATAATAAAAAAAAAGACAGCATAGGCCAGGATGTGGCATGTGGTGGGAGTGCGGCACTTCCAAAGGGCGCCCATCTCAGGTGCCAGCGCACCTGGGTGGGGGGCATGAGAGCAGCCGGCAGATCAGATCAGATCAGATCAGCACACACACACACAAACACACACCCGAGGCGGCTTCCCCAGCCCTGCACACGCCCCTGGTACCTGGCGGAGACATTAAT